>NW_019091515.1:511929-527656 GCF_001949145.1 Acanthaster planci | reverse complement strand
TGAAGACATACAACGAGATAAAAAGTGGCATATTGAGATTTTGGATTGGTTACTTGATTGGTTATTGGAGAGTGGACATAAGATCCTACTCAGCCTAAGACATACCGTGAGGTATGTCTTCTGAAGGCTGAGTTGGACCTTATGTCCAGTCTCCAATAAATGCATAAAAAGTGGCATAGAGAGAGATTTTGGATTGGTCAATCGATTGGTTACTTTTGGTTAAGATACAAAAGTAAGTTTATATATATCTTGAACGAGGCATGCGGCTTTAACCTGAATGCACTGACAGGCGAATCTCTTGTTGGCAGTTTTCAGCCATAGTGCAACAGGGTCAGGAGTACTCCGCCAGTCAGCTGCAAAATTGATACCTTGGGCTGGGGCCCTCTCGCCTTGCCATTCCTTGGGTGGGTATTTGGAAAAAGCATAAGTGTCTCCAGCAAGAGGGATTGGGGATACGACACGGCCACAATCTACAGTGAGCCAGGAGGGTTCCCATGTGGGGGGGGGAATGAATTCGTCCCGGCTTGGGGGGAGGGGGAAGGGGAGGTAATCAGACATAAACTGGAATCAAGGTTCCCTCTGGGTGTCCATCTTTTGGAACTGCTGTTAGAGACAGCCCTGAAATATGGCCAAGGGCAGGTTGTCGGGCATGATTTTCCTTTCAAAAACAAAAACCCTGTGATTCCGAGGAGAGCATAAAGAACAAATCCATCAGTACACATGTATTTGAAACCAACTACTTCAAAAAAAAAAAAGAAAAAAGAATCCCAAGTTGGGTTTCGAACCCTCAACCTTGTTATGCAGCAGCTCATTCTACTGAGCTACTGTGATTATGTTGAGCAAAACTTGCATTTCGGGATTCTGAGCTGGCAACACATCCAACAAAGATTCCCATAAAAAGGTTTGAGGGAGGGCATCTGTTTTTCTCACACTGAAGGAATTACACACATGTATTCTGATGTCATGAGCTCCAGCCATAAAATGTACATGGCAATGATAGGTCTTAAAGAGCACCTCTGAGGAAAACATACTTTTTTTCTGATTTTATCTGTTCAAACAGATGTGGAAGCACCCAAATCGAACGCAGTGTAATTTGTCTTCAGAGCTCAACTACAACAAGCTAAAAAGGACTTTTTTTTCTGTTCATGCCAAGATGCGAATTCTGAATGTAGATTTGGAGAAAAGAGAGAAAACGAGGGGAACCCTTGCCCTGTGTTTGCAGTGGATAAACCATTGTGCATGCCACGCAATCTACATTCAGAATTGCACCTTGGCACGAACAGAATAAAGCCCTTTTAAGCAAGCTTGCTGCGTTCAATTTGGATGCTTCCATATTTAGTTGAAGAGATAAAATCAGAGAAAACATGTTTTCCTAAGATGTGCTCTTTAAGATGAGCTCAATACACATGTAGTCAATGCGCTGATAGTACATGTACATAAGCTCAATGCACATGTCAATGCGCTGATAGTACATGCACATAAGCTCAATGCACATGTAGTCAATGTGCTGATAGTACATGTACATGAGGTAAATGCACATGTACATGTAGTCAATGTGCTGATAGTACATGTACATGTACATGAGCTCAATGCACATGAGCTCAATACACATGTAGTCAATGCGCTGATAGTACATGTACATGTATCTGAGCACACTGGCCTTTATTGCGGGTTCTTCTAAGGTTAACTCGGACAAGGATTTGTCAGTGACAGTTGAGTTTATTTTAACTAAAAATATGATAACTGCAAATTACAAAAACAGCTAATTCCACGCATCACTGTGAGGGTGCATATTCCCTTGTAAAACAACAGTGTCAAAGTTTCTATGTGTGTCTTTTCCAATCCTGAATAAATCCTCCCTAAATGGTCCTGGTGGATTAAGAATGCTCTGGGATCTTGAGGGGGTGACAAACCATCCCTAACGATGAAAGACAAAAACTGTAGCCGGGTGGGTGGGGGAGGTTTTAAATGCGGGTCGCTTGGGTCCTTCCCCTTGAAGTCAACCCAGCATTGATGGCATCACGGCTCACCACACCTCTGATTATCATCCTCGTCCGTCACGCCAGATTCTGCAATTCTGACTTTCCGGCGTCAGGAAGCTTCAATGCGGCAGGCTTCATTTCCCCCTTTGTGTTTTCCCTTACAATCGGGCGTAATTACGTGCTGACCCACGGGGAGGGGGGGCTTCGCCGCCTGTCAGCGATTGAGCATCTAGTAAGGCTTCCTCTCTGCAACCTGACCCCCACCCCTTGGAGAGAAAGAAATGTTTCCAACAACTACCGACCCCCCCCACAAAAAAATGACACACCAATGCCAGTTTCAAGAGGGCCTGACTAATCAGGATGGTAAAATTATGAGAAAGGGACGACAGACGGAATTACATATGATAAAACCACCAACATTCATAAAAAACATACTTTCTGTGAGAATGTCAAGCTTCAATTAAGATTTATGTCGGTCAGGAATGCGGCTTGCAGGGTGTTCAGTATGGGATTTGCACAGGGATTGGAAGGTGGAAAAGCACAGATGTGGGAAGACGGAAGACGGGGTCAGGCCAACTTTGGAAAATCTTCCCATCTGATTCAAGCCGACTATGGGCAACAAAATGAAGGAATCCCTCCTTTTTGACAGCCGCTCGTCTGCATAACATGCGTACGAAAGCAAAAACATCCAAAGACATGACCCAACAACCACAGTGTATACCCATTAACAAGCCATTCTACGTCTGCCCCACTGACTGTTCGGCAGTACCAGCACCAATGCACTATAGGCCCTACTGTCATACTTGGGTTTCACATTTATGGGAGGTTCATCATTGCATTGGCATTATCCGTCGACTTGCTTCCGATCTGGAGCAACGTTGCTCTGCTTTCTGGGGCATGACAAATGACCTGCACGCTCAATTATGTTGCGTGGGATCCCTCCTCCTATCCCCCCATGCATGCCTGGCACCGCACACAGCCCAGAACCAAAACAAGGCGAAACGTTACGCCTCGTGTCACAACCAATTTGTACCGTTTAGGTTCGACTCCCTTTCTGCTACGAGCTCCTCGGGAGGTAAACAACTCCGCCTTTTCACTGCCACAAATCTTAACAAAAATAGCACACTGAATCATCATCAGCCCAAACGGAAAGTTGCATTTTACAACTGCACAGTTTTTTTTTTTTAAAGGTCATGTATACATATTAAGGAAGAACATGCGCGTGGATTTCACCGAGCGTGGCACTTCCCTTGTTTATAGTTTACACTTTCTTCCCCGGGGACTTTTTCCATCTCTCTCTTTTTCTTTTCTTTTTCTGCCTTCCATTGGGCCCCCTCCTGTCGGCTCCCATAAAACAAATCTGTTTTCACTGGCTAACCCCTTGCTTTTACATCCATAAACACCCCAGGGTACAATCAATAGCGCTGGGGAATTATGACTAGATGCGCCGCAAATTATTGCTGCTGCCCCGGCAAGGAAAATTGCCCCCTCCGCTAAGAAAATAACCTGCCGAGATTATGATATTGGGAGAACGGGGCTCCATGGGGCGCCAAGGAGAGACGGGGAGAGAGCGTGAGGAAGAAAAAAGAGAGATGCAGAAGGGGAGAAGGACGGGGGGGGGGGAAATGGCCCACCCTAGGGAAGATTCAATCAATGCACCAAATTACCCCCACGCCAAATCAGCAGAGATGAGAAATTGCCTCTACCAAGTTATTTTTTCCCCTCTCCGTTGTCCGTGCCACAAAGACAGAAAGAAAGGAACTACAGGAGACAACCAAAAAAAAAAAAAGCCCGGGAGTGTGAATTGAAGTAACAGTGTGTGGCTTCCTGCTCTGCCTTAGGACAGTAATGGAGGGAAAGAGGAACGAGCAAGCATATGTGCACACCTCCGGCAAGCCTGCCAATTGTCCTGGTTGCAAATCTATTAGTAAATGGGGGGTTACAAAAAAAATATGAATTTTAACCTTACTTCATTCAGCATGCGAAGTATTTTTAATGCAAATTCTGAAAGATTGATAGATGGATAATTTTAAATTTAGCTTTAAACCAACTAGAGTTTGAAATGAACTAACACTGTCATTCATATTGCTTAATAAGTTGGTGGCAATAAATTCAACCTTGCTTCTTCGAGAGGTGATGAACTTTTTAAGGCAAATTCGAAAAGATCAATGGATGGACTTTTTAAAACCAACCAAACTTTGAAATAATCTCATCAATTTTATCATCTATATTGCTGTGTTATGCATTTCCCCATTTGTAAACACTGTTCTGTTTTTTTTACGCTGTAACTGACAACCCCTCTTAAAAACCAGAAACAAAAAAAAATAAAAGTTGATGCGCTAAGTGCAAGGTTTATGAACGTACATTGTGACATGTTTAAATTACATAGTTAAGTTACAGACAACTATTTCAAAAACCAGAGCTTTCCAGTTTTCTTTTTCGAATGGGGGGGGTTTCGAAAAATGCAATTTACCAGACAGCTGGAAACCTGCAATGCAAATGCATGATTTATCCCCGCAGGCCTTAGACTAGGGCCTTGCCACGTTATGTCACACGCCCAATTGGAAATGCGCATGCTGTTTTTCCACGGTGGCTGGGAGTTACAATTACAGTGATAAATTGGAATAATGCATGTCGCCCACTCCAGGCCCCGCACAACGACTTGTTAAGGGACTCCTTCAAGGTTTCAACGATACACGCACCAAGTAGATTTCTCTTTTTTGTCCTCTCCTCAAGCCCACGAGTGCTCTCCAGCAGTGGGACCACAGGAAAAAAAAAATGACAGGCGGAAAAAAAAAAAAAAAATGGGATTGCATTTCTCATTAGAAAAACATTGTAAGTGCTAATCACGTCTAGGTACGATAACAGTGGCGTGACATTACAGGGTGAAGCACCAATTTCGCGGCGATATCGCGAGTGTGAAATTACAGTCTTTCAGTGCCGGCGCTCTCACGGTGTGTCCGCCTAACAACAATTTATTCCCGCCATCACATACCAAAGGTGATTGTGTTGCCTCCCAAGAAGCAGCAGCAGTGTTATATCCTGAATGAGTGCGAGGCATTCTGTTCTTTTTCTGTGCTACTGTTCATGTCCAGAATAGGGCTACAAAATTACCATGTGCAATGCTCACATGTATACCTGGTCCTAATTTTCAAAAAGGGATGCGCCTGTCGGGAAAAAAAATCACTCTATGCTAATTAACTGGTGCTCAGTTTCAAGTGCACGTTCATGTTAAGCCTTATTTCAGAAAGTTCAATCAAAGACAGTCTACGTTTTGAAGATGACGCATACAAATTAAAATTTGGACGTTCTAATGAAAACCATATCTACACAAAAAGCAGCATGCAGCCTAAGACTAATCAAATAAAACAAAACTGGATGGTAAAATTTCTTTGCTTCCACTAGAACTTCAAATGGGATTTGAAGCAAATTTCCACAGGATTTCATTCCTAATATAGCCTGCATGCACATAACATAAACAAGTGCATGTACACGTGCAATGGTAATGTACGTGTACATCAAATTTTGAATGTTCCAAGAAGGTGGTGAGTATCATGAAAACTAATGCAACTGGCTTCTTTTACTGCGTTTTCTATCACATGTATATTGCACATGTACATTGCACATGTCCATTGCACATGTCCATTGCACATGTACATTGCACATGTCCATTGCACATGTCCGTTGCACATGTACATTGCACATGTCCATTGCACATGTCCATTGCACATGTCCATTGCACATGTCCATTGCACATGTCCATTGCACATGTCCATTGCACATGTACATTCAAATGTACATTGCACATGTACATTCAAATGTACACTGTACGTATTTTTGTTGGCTTTTGTATATACCTGACTACAGGTTAGGCTGGCTTGGAAGTTTTTGTATGCATGGCAAAGAAGAACACGGTTACAATTTCTTTTCAAGGACAATTAAAACAGTGCAATAAGTGGAACAATCTTGAGGTTACATTTCCAACTTCTTTGGGTGACTTTATAGAAAACAGATGTTTCTTTAGATATGAGGGCTTTCTGGGGGGTGAACCCAGACAAGCTTTCTTGTACGGGTACTTCAGTATTAACAGTTAAGCAGCATAGACATCAGTACATGTATATGTGCACTTACCGAAAGCTGTCGGCTGCAACCGATGGCTTTACACACTCCAGGTCTTAACCCCTACAATCACTTCACGCCGTGGTAATAAAAAAAAAACGGTCCCTCTGCGAAATGCTGGGCACAGAGCTCCAACGGTCTTCTCGCCGTCTACCACCGAGACTGAGTGAGCTACATGTACATGAGCGAGACGGGCTACTCAAACAAACAGCCTCCTTGCAATTGACATAGCTAACAATTATCAACTCGTCACGCTGACACACACACACAGGCATGCACAAAAGGGGGGGGGATTGAAAACCTGTCACTGACATCTCTTGTAAAAGGGCTAACACTGATAAAGCCTCAACCAGCCAGCAGGGCCGATAACTTACATGTACACAGCTCAATTCCCATCCAGTTACCATCAAAGACAGCATTTATTAAATTGTTATCACTGACCAAAGACCACCAAAAAATCCGTCAATTTATTCCTTTCTTTCTTTTTTTTTTTACGGTTATCAAGTGTAGGTCTCGGGCCTTCAATGGAGCAAGACCTTATCATGGCGAAAGAGCACGAGTGAAGTGTTGATAAATTGGTGGGTTATTTGTTGGCAGGGGCCTGTAATGTAACGCAGACTGTTGACTTGACATGATGAATTCGGAGATAGCGTCGGGCTGCGAGTCCCGAGCACTGACATTGGCAATTCGCCTAGCAACGGCACCGTCAGAGAAAAACAGAGGGAGACAGAAACCCAACAGGGGAAATGAAACAGAAGTGTCGGGGCAAAGACACGGTTGGTTTGTTAAAAGGCTCGCTCACATGCCCTTGATGACAATATTGATTTGATGGCCACTTGGTGGAAGCCGTTTGTGGGCAAGTTGGCGGCAACAACCACTGATAACAGACATCTCCACAGCCCTGCAAGCTCCCATTTCTACATCAGCAGGACAACTGACCTTTCAGAGGCTTCTTCAACAGTCGAGGAAAATAGGCCGCAAATTTTCAAAGTGGCCATATTATAGGTACTGCTATCACACACAACCCTGTGGTTATATCAAATTAACAGGTGGAACTGAAAGAAGAGACAACCTGACAAAACTGCAACCACACCTACAATTCTATTTGGGGGGAGAACACACACGTGCCCAGCACCGCCACGCTTGCTAACTAAAACTCTTGATGGAGGCCGTACATTACCTGTACACTGTACGCGACATTGCAGATTTCTCCATATCATATTTCCAACTTCGAAACCACTCACAAAAAAACTGTGTTGCCACAGAGAATTCACACAGAAGTTTTGACACAGTTTGGAGCTAAGAAGGTCTCCGATCATTGGTTACACTATTCATAATGTATAGCCCGAGGCAGAATTGAATATATGACACGCCACCTTAATCCCGGCACATTATCCTCCGTGTATTATTATTTTTCCTGGCAAAGGGTTGGAAAGACCTCCGGTCGCCCTCAACGAGGCCACTTCGCACGTACACCGATAATAACTTATTTATTGCATCCCCGGCGCTTGATAACTTAATCTAACAACAAACATATCAAATCACCCGGCCACTTCAGGCCAGGGGAGCACGCAAAGTACACTGTTCCCCCTAGTGTAACACAATGACAACAGAGCGGGTCATCTCCTCCCTATCCACCACACACACACATGCACTGTATACATGCACAACCGAAAATGATGATTACGGCCGACTGCCTGAAATTGCAATCTGTCACCGGGAACCCAGACAGGCTGAGTGGCGTTATGAGAGAGAGAGAGAGCGAGAGAGATGTCAATTTGACATTAGCGATATCGTGTACTTGAACTTGGCAAGGGAGGGCTCCCGAGCAGCTTCTGTCTGATGTTACCTGCTTAGCGGATTCAGCAGTAATCGCATCGAGGATTTCATTTGTCAAGTCAAAGTAATTGCCAGATGTTGTTTTCTCCATTGGACCTACATGATTCAGACAACAGATGAAGCATTCACATCTATCACGTCCAATAAACAGGGACAAAAACTGCCTTTCAGAGAACAGAATCCCATGAGAGTAAGAAACGCACCCTGGTTTGGGGGACAGATAATTAAAAATTGTCGACTGCTCTGACTAGGGAAAAGGCAAATTTCCACACCCTGGAAACACATGGCAAATGAGGCACATGGGTACTTTGCATCTAGGTGGCAAAGAAAAAATTCCCACGACAACCAGAGTCGAATTTATCAAGTTTAACACCTCAATGTTTTGGCCCATAACAGGGTCAGGGGAATTAAATTTTTTTCTTTTTGCGAACACTGAATATGATTTTAACACATCCCGAAGGGTCTGAGACAGGTTTACGAGGAATGTTCCATTCTTTTTCCCTACTTCACAAGGTGGGGCTGGGGGGGTGGAGTCAGGGAAGTATGGCTGTATTAAAAGGTGACTGATGGTGAGGAGGGAGGAGTGGTCAAGGTTATTTGTGACACAAACTAACCACATACATGTCAATAGGGTAATCCCTTCCCAAAAAAGGAAAACATAGAACAGATATTATGTACATGTATATATCAGAGTATATGGCTATTTAGAATTTCTCTTGGATTGCCAGTAGCTTGCACCCCTAGGTGTTACTATGATGCAATTGATCTCCAAAGTCCCCAACAGTTGTTACAAAAATGACATCTAGGATATAGCCACATACCGTCAATCAGCAAGATCCTGTCACACCACACAGTGGCTCCTATCAGAAGGGGGGGGGCAGGGTAATGCCAACTCTGTCGGTTCAATTTCGGGAGCCGGGTCAAATCTGCTAACCTCCCCAGAGACAGTCGAGTGCCGCGGCTTGTCGCGTCCAGTGTTTCATGGTAACACAAGCACCTCCAGGAGTACGGGGGACCCCTATCTGCCTGTGTCATTCGCAGCGGGGGGGGGAAGACAATTTATCTCCAGAGATGACGAGAAAGCTAAGAAGTGGGGGGGGAGGGTTGGAATGGTGGGAGAGTCTATAAAAAAAAAGGCACTCCAGAATTGGCGGGTAGCGAGGAGACAAGACGACAGCTCCAATCCAGACACATTTCTGAAGCAGACCGAAGGGTGGCAATATCAACATTTATCGTTCTCTTGCGAACGGGGAGAAAAAACATCTCTTGGAAGCAACACTGGGATGTCAGACCAGCCAGGATTTGGGCAGTGCTCGCTTCAGACAGACTGATGACTGTGAAAGCAGGGGAATATTCGACTTCAAAGTCATCATCCCCAACAATCTGCAGAAGTGACTCACCCCGATCTGAGACGAATCAATCTTGCGATGGCAACTCTTAAGTTTTGCAACTGTCAAATGTGCAAGAAAAAAAAAATTGACATTTTGACAAGAAAGTATTTCTGAAAGAGACGGATCGGTTGGTAAATACTTCAGGCAGGACAGGCCCCTTGAATTTTCCACAAAGACTAACGTAAATTATGAGTGCATGTAGTGCCAAAATGACGCAGCCTATTGATGTTTAACTTGTCAATGCATCATCTGTATTAAAATAAACTGAGCCCTGTGTGGAGAGCATTCTAACGATACAAAGTACATGGGTTCATTCTGTGTAAACAGTATTCAGCAAAATAATTTCCAGCTGTTTCTGGTCTGATTACACAAGGTAAAAAAACAAACCATTTTAAACTGACTTTTAATGTGAGCAATATATTTGGCATGGACACCCAGGGTTTCGCTGTACAACTCAGGATTCCTTCCATCCACCACTCTGACCACTCTCCACCACTCTCACCCCTGATTTCCTCCACTCCTCACCCAGTTCCAGTTACCCCCACCCCAGTCCCAATTGCATCCCCACCCCACACAGCTACAGCCCATACCCTGCTATTTCCGAGTACACCGAGTGCATGTACTCAGCATTCCTCTCATGCAATTTTCAAAAAAAAAAAAAAAAGACCAGGATGAAGGATCCCTTGGTCCCCTTCCAACCAAACAGAGCGATTGAGCTGTAATCCCTGGGCCACTAATCTACCCGTCAATAGCATTGTTGAGGAGCAGCTTAATCAATCTCCCCAAACCATCAGATCAATGGAGACTGGCCCTGTCGAGAAGGTTGTAATGTGAGGGCTATTTATCGGAGCTAGAGTTGATGAGGATTGCTGCAATCAATGGGTAACAAAAAAGCACACACTCTCTCATGTTCATTAAAACTGCAGGAGATGCCCTTCAAATCTGATATGGCCTGCCACCATGTTTTTTCTCCCCAGCTGTGAGATTGGGAGATAAAGAGAAAATATCCAGTAGTGGGACTGCAAACGACAGGGAAATAGAGGGTTTGCATGGCTGCCATCTTGCAGGCAGGCCAGTGCTTTTAGTTCCACAATATGCACAAAGGAGGTTTCCCTGTGAAACAAAAGAAATGCCCTGAAGATGGCCACACGCAAAGCCTCTATACTGTACCTTTTAACAGTTAAATGAGCCATGAGTTCTATCCCTGATTATAATGTGAATCTTGCATTTTGTTTGGCTAGTTTTATTGTTTGTTAGGATTGTTGACTTGTTTGTTTTTAAGGACACAAATTTTGCAAATGTTAAGCAATCTTTGTTCTTTAAATATATTTTAAAATGCCGGCAAGGGTGAGATTGTTGCATTACTTTCCGAGAAGGGAAGTTAAAACCGGGAGAAATTTAAACTCCTCGGGTTTCAGTCAATATGGTTGCAACTCTCAAAGCTTACATACATGTACATGTACAAGACCGCATTTCTAAGTTTGGCTCTTAAAAAAAAAAAGAACTTTTCGGGGCTAATCCTGAAGGTGAAGTTAGCCTTAGAAAAGTGCAATTTCTGCAAACAAATGCAATAAAAATTCCTGAAGAAAATGTACACCTTGTGGAATGTACTAGTATTTCTCCTGTAACCTGCTCTTTGATATCACCCCCCCCCCACTGTCACATCAGAGCCTCACTCCGTTTGCCACTTTCCCGCTCAGCAACATTTGCCATTCCGATCTTTCGCAGACGTCGTCGTTCTGATTGACGATCAAATACCTCCTCTGTCCACGGACTGGGGCTCCGTAATTAAAACCAGTGTCGGGTGTCTGCGGCAGTAAAGATTTCTTTTCTTCCTCTCCTACCTTGCTTTTTCGGGGGGGGGGAGTTGAGGTAGGGGTTCTCAGATTGACACTGGGCAAACCTGAGAGGAGTTGACTTGAATGAAAAAATCCATGACAGACATATCAATACCTTGCTACCCTGGTAACTGCAGTTCTAAGAACCGAATTCATGACAAAAAGTGATCGAAAATACGACGCATTGTGAAAAAAAGTTATTTCAATATATAATTGAACATCACATTTTAAAGTTACAAATGTCAGGTGATGATCAGTATCATTCCTTTCGCGTAATAATTCATACTATTTCAAATGTCAAATTTCAAGAAGTTTAGGTATGTATTTCAACATTACGGCTCTAGACACCAAATGTATAATCTATTAATTTCTTTGAATCTGCGACACTTTTTCGCATCCTTGGGCTTTCGCCTTCCAAGGGAATTATTTTGGCCACACCAATCTTGTACTTCCTGTGAAATGGACTAACATGACCAATAGCAGTTAGAACCATCATCATCAATCCCAGAGGGCACTCCTTTGGCACACTTTTCCCATTATGCAAACTGTCGCATGTACGCAACCGATAGAGCCCTTCCCCACTTTTTCAGAGCCACAGCTTTAAGACTTGAGTTACGTTGCGGGGAAGGGGTAGGGTTGGGAGTTCGTGGCTTGAATCCCCCCTTATACAACAGCTCTCCCATTGCCATTCAGATGCTACAATACACTCCAGGAATGTTATTAAGCTTCTCGACGGCTGAGATCTCACCAAACGTGGTTCAAGTGTCCAGCCGAGCGCTTTAATTAAAACACCAACCCCCCCCTTGTTGGAAGACGAGGAATGCCACCCGCGTCGAGTGCCCCTCCACTTCCATGCCTCGCTCTAAGACGTCAGAGGTTGACTCCTTTTTTCTCCTTTTTGTTCTCCTTTCTCCCTTTCCTTCCTGTCAACCCTCCTTCATTTGGCAATGCAAAGGATCCTCTGGCATATTCGAGGAGGTGGTGACTTAATGTTGAGATGCTGGAGAGGCCTTGTGTCAGAGAAGTCGCAATGCCCCATCCGAAAAGTTGAAAACAGCTCGGTCTTTGGACATCGCAACTAATCAGCAAGACATGATTCACCACCTTGACTTTTTCATGCACAGGTATCAATCAGGACAGAGTGTACTCGTTCACCAGATTATAATACTAAGTTTGGATAAGCAATGTTAAGGCATGCATTTGTTGGATGGGAACTTAAGCTACCTAAAAATGACACTGATTCATTCAAAGCTTGGCCAAGCTGAGAAGCTTACTAAACTTCAGAGCATTATCCCTCTTGATTCAAGGTCTTGGACCAAGTCTCAATTCATTTATCACTATGGTGGTCTTAGAAGATGTATTACATCTTCAAGTCAGTCAGTCAGACTTCAACAACACCTGAAGAAATCCCTGCCATCTTATCCTAACGTTGTACATAGGAGATCACATGCCGCTGAGGGATTCCTGCCAGCATGCAGCAAGTGGCCACGCTGCAAAAATAAAATGTCCCAATCCACGTTGCCCAGTAACTAAGAATGTTCTAATCCACGATTACACCAACTTTCGAAATTCGTAGAGAATGCGGACATTTATTATGGAGATGTATGACACAAGTAATGAATATTCATATTCCTTCACAGGAATGAATATCATTCGATACCATGTTCCATCTCTCACCTCATAAAATTGTTCCACCTACGGTATTGCACTCATCAACATTCTTTATGTATATGACGATAAGTAGCACCATACACATACCACAAAAAGACTCTGAATTACATGTACACGTAGATTCTCTCCCCCCAAAATGAGAACAGCGAATAACCTGACAAAGGCAATAGAAATGAAACAAAGAACAAAAAAGCCACTGTATTTTTCTTTACAGTATCAACTTTGCAGAAATCTAGAAAAAAATACCTGAGAAAGACACATCACTTCCTGAAAAGATCAGGAAAGATCAATGAAATGATCAAATGAAATGCGTATTCCAATTGTGCGCAGCTCGACCAAAGCAGAGGGGAAGAAAAAAAAACACCTCCAGATTGCTGAAACGGTGACATTGAAACCCCTGCGCTTGTGTCAACAGGAGCTTCTCTGTTCTGTTTTGAGATGGAGTGGAGAGCCTGTCTCCAGGTTTCTGAGAGGTTGGCGAGGAGAGCTATTCAATCTTCAATCATGTTGAGGGTGGGGGTGGAGGGGGGCCGTGAGAGATGAGATTTAAGGAGGACATGAAACACAATTGGGGTTTGGGAGGGGGTTGAGGGTGGATAGCGTCATGGTAGACACGGTGAATCGGTGAACAATGAATCGGAGGGCGGGTTAATGCAAGGGGGGATTTTTGGACACATTTTGGCTTTGAAAACAATGCAGTGAAATATGACAGACAGGTCAACCATAATTAATTGCCAAGGGGTTCAATACAAATATGTGGTGATGCTAAAAAAAAGATTTGAGAGGATTTTGTGATCTGGAGCTTTTTTGGTTGTTTGGGTATGTTTGGACGTAACATTCATGACAAACAGTTCTAGCATTTCTGACTTTTTTGCCAACGGTGAGACAAGAAAAAAAAAAAGCCATTTTTCTTTGCGCTATTAAACCACCAGTTAATTTAGAACTAGTGTGAATGAATTTCTCCAATCTGATCGCTCCAAAAATCGTGCATGCCTACATAGAACCTACATGTACAACGTTTGATACACCTACAATAATTCTTTTTTAATTGACCTACAAAAGGAAATCAAAAGCCCAGATTTTCTGTATAACTGATGCTGGCAAAACAGTTCGACCAAAAAATTACATACGTGAGTCATTGAAGCCAAGGTTTAACTGCTGATAATATCCAGGAATTGTAAAGACAGCAAAGAAAAAATTTCAATGAATTACAGAATGCCAAACTACGTGTACTGCTTAAAACTCTGTTTTGGCAGTTTCATTTTTAAAATGTCATGTCCACTAACAGCGACAAACAGTGGCCGGCCTTTGTCTTAATTAGGACCAAATTACTTGCGAACGGTTGGGTCAGGAGAAGAAATAAAAGGGCATCGAGCGCTGCGTAAAAAAAGTCATCAATCTCCATCAATCTGTGAAGACTTGTTTAGGGAAGAGTCCTGATAAAGTGGTGATGCGTGCGGCCTTGGGAATATGTACGTGGTCTGTCTCTGCTGAACAACTGTGCCGCAACAAGAAGAGGGAAAAAATGTGGCGATCGTTATAAACGTGATCTTGTGGTTACCTGCCATTTGCACTTGATGGACGACGACAGGAAGTGCACCGATATTACTGTCACATCCAGTCTGGCTGCTAATTGGCCAAAAGGGACGGCATTCCCCAGCTGGCTGCAGTGTGTCGCCAAAGCAACGGCACAGAGAAACGGGTGATGTCGCCCTCTACTGAAAGCTGTGAAATGTCCTTGCTTTGTCCAAAATTTTGAATGTGTAATTTTTTTTTTTCTGTTTGTAGCACAATTGCCAAATGAGTTATGTAATTTTCTTTTCACCATATTATTTCCCTCGGCCTGTATTACATGTACAACAAATGTTTTATGGTAAATGGCTTTTTTTATGACTTCCGAGGACACTGAACGCATTCCAGTTCCTCATAAATTTTAATAGGTACATGTAACTAGGTAGAGTTTACTACCTTGTCATGCAGAGCTGAAAAGACTTAGGCTGCATCCGAATCTCTTGTCTAGAGCTAGGTCTAGATCTTCGCTCCACTGGAATTGCGTGGAGACGCGTAGACAATAGAGCTAGCCATAGCTCTGGAAGCAAATTTCGGAAATGGCCTAAGCTTTCCTGATGCTGCCTTTTAAATTTTTCATTTACGGTCCTGATTTGAAGTTGGAGTTAATTAGTAACACTTTTTTCTATAGCTGCAAGAACCTCCCAAAGCACATGAACATTATGCACATTGGTCAGAACCTTCGAAGTTTCTTGAAACTGTGACAACACTGACATGATTTCACACACAGTCAAGTTCATATTCAGGATTAAAAAGCAGCAATTTCCAAGATCATGCGGTTGGTGTTGATATTTCTCTAACAAAAGAGCTGAAAATATCGTAATGGACTTTAATGACTGGGTCATTTTGAGCAGCATGCGGTTCCACTCACTGAATGTAAAAAATGTAAAACTCTACACGTATTTCCTGTTTTATTTTCATGATCGACAACAAAATAATGTGTTGTAAAATCCACATCTTCTCCTCTTGGAGATAACTTCCCACAGACAATGCACCATGTCGTTCAATTTGCGCCTGACAGAGAAGACCCCGCTGCAATTAAACAAAAATTACACCAAGCGTACCGTTATGCACGCCTGACTGGACTTGCACAGTTATGTTGAAAGCAGTCCGACTTCATTATCCCAACCACAAGTCTCCCACCCTTTGTAGTGAAGATGGACACATCATGACACAAGAGGGCGACAAACGGATTTCTGCAAACACAAGGGACATACCCGGCCCCAGGTGGAGGTGCAGACGCACAATAATACAGGATACCTCCCAGACAAAGCAGCTTATAGGAGGTTGTAACTACCGTTTGAAAGTTACTGAAAGC
>NW_019091515.1:426329-506889 GCF_001949145.1 Acanthaster planci | reverse complement strand
CCTTTCACACATTGACTGAAACTGCTAGAACCTTCCAAACATTGAATGAGCTGCTAGAACCTTCCACACATTGAATGACGCTGCTAGAACCTTCCTGTATTATTGTAATGTTTCTAATCTTTAAATATATTGCCAGGGTGTTGTCATTAATGTTTAAACACTGTATCCAAATGCAACCAAACTTTAACTGATACCATGACAAACCTTCTTGTACCCTCCATCTACTAAAACCACAACAGGAAGCTAATGACACATACACTGCAGCTGGTGCTTCTGCATCTATTCACCGTTTGAACAAAGAGGCAAAAATAAATTTCTCCCTGCTGCATTAAAGTAAATTTTCAAGGAAACCACATTTGAAGTAGGTCACTCTTTTATACACAGAATTTGTATAGATTAACTGAGTAGCTGATTAATTTAATACACTGTGCGACGGCATATGCCTCAACCTCCTACAAAATGTGAGAAATTGTACTGTCTCATCCCTAACTATAACTCAGGATTATTCATTCACCGACAGTTTGCCCCTTTGTGTAAACTCAAAAAGTAGTGGAACGGAATTAGAAACACACCTGCTGCTGCCATTGCGTGCAAAATTGCTATTATGTATATAATTCCAGTGTTAAGTTCGCCTCTTCATGAAAATGCAAAACCAATTCCATTCTGAATACATGTAGCTCAATGTAATCTCTATGGAGCAGAAACTTCGCTTTCATGAAAACCAAATTTGCAGCTGAACTGAACTTTGCTCAAAGGAATAAACTGTGATTTGGTTGATTTCAATAGATTTTGTCAAAGTGATTTCACCAAAAAGATTAGGAAGTTGATGTGGCCAATAATCTGGAATTTGAGAAGGTGGTGATTGTTGGCCAAATTCCTGTCTTTGTGAAAATGGTGATGACTGAAGGGAATAAAGCACCATGTGATTGGGACCGAGTCTTTCTTTCACATCTTCCCAAACCTTCCGATGGATTTTGAGGGATCTGTGAGGCTTGAGGCAAGCCTGCTCCCACTACTCCTCAATGCAAATGAAAAAGCTCCTCTGATTAGTCTGGTATGGAGTTAGCAGTGAGGCTGATAAAAAAATGTTAATTTCTGCAAAAATAGTCATTTTCACGAACAGCTGCATCCAAGGCTGAATTCGATCACTGTGTAATTAAATACTGTCCCAAAATAATTTTTCTCAGACTTTTAGATTTTCTTGGCCTCTGCAAGGCAACAATTACGTTGTGCTGCTGTTATCTGTCATTAACTCATTAAAGACATGTCATTCAGTGCAGGTAATTTCATGGAAATTGAATGGGTCAAATCCTTGCTAGTAATCCTACCCTGTGACTTACGAACTCTGCAGCAATTAAAATTAGCATCACTTCATTGTTTCAGTAGCAATACTTAAAGTGACAATCTCCACTTGGTCGAATCCTATGCCAACAACCCTGTAGCCAACATGTAATTTTGCAAGCCCTCAAACAATCAATCTCCATAACCACCCCTTTAAGGTTGCATGGGGCCCGGGGCATCTGTTACTGGAAGAGATAGGTATTAGGAAAAAAATTGAAAGCCAGCCCCCCCTCCCATTATTAATAAACCTATCAGCCCTGCTGACATATGTTTGTACAGCCAGAGTACATTAAACTCTACCACTTCATATCTGAGCCACTCCAGGCATTATTATCAGTAGCTGGCATCCAACACTGCCATGCTTGGAGAATAAGTCAATGCACCTTTCAGTTTTTCCCATGTATACACATTACGGGCTGGGAGTGGGTAGCCAGGCTGGCCAAGAGCCGCCACATGAGGGCAGTGTTCAACTTTCAAGGTAAAGCTGTCTCTTGAATTTTGGCATCTCAAACCGCTTTTCAAAGAATTCACTGAGCAACAGAAACAGACCTCCAAGGCTAGAGGCTCGAAAGGTTACAAAGAAATGATTTTTTCTCCGGTTCGAAATGAAGATTACGTTCGATTCTTCTAAACATTTGATTCCACGCGTACACCAATAAAAGCTTCCTTGCATGGCCTATCTCTAAATCATCAAAATGCAATACAAGATTGTTGAAACATTTAAGGCCAAGCCACAATGAATGTTTAATAGACACAATTTTTCAGCAACTTTGTACTCTTCTCCAGTGTATGAAAATCTTTTATATTCTTATTTAGTTAAATGCACTAAATGCAAGGTGTGCTACATTAAAACACTTCAAAGTTTCCCTGCTTTCCTGGACAACTGGGAGCACTACAACTGTCATGGCACTAAGGGAAAACGGAGTCTAATCCACATGTTTCGCTCTTAAAAGTGTAAAATTGGGATTTACAGGGATGAGATTTACCAATAATAAAAATAGCTGAAAACAGCCGAAAAAAATGCATGAAGAAGCTGAACTGTGAAAATCTCCTATACTTTTGTACACAGCCAGTGAGGAAAAAAGGCTGAAATCCACAACAAAAAAAGCTGAGAAATCTCACCCCTGGATATACTGACTGAAAACATTTCTGAGAAGGATTCCTGCTTGTGTATTGCTATGCACACGAACAACAATAAATCGGCAGAGGAGATAAATGCCAGGCTTTTTTGTGTACCAACCAATGTGACATTTAGGCTTTCTTCCTGGGATGACATCACAGTTTTGCTCATGACTGTGGAAATATACAATATCATACATAAACAAAAAAAGACAGTAAAATACTCTTGGAAATAATAAAACAGAAGTTGAAAATAAGGTTAACTGAGCCACTAAGGTGAGTTGTTTGTTTCAAAACAAATTGATTGCAGCTGTCCTTTTATGATTTAATCAAAAACATAAAAAGTATAACAATATGGCCAGAATAAGGAATGTCTGAGTCATACATGTATATCCCAATTCCCTTGGCATCTTTGCAAGGAACCTTTCTGAATCCCAAAGATATACCATTGCAAAGAAACCCAACTGCTCAGTGTCTTATAAATAGAACTATCAGCAGGTAAATTCTCAAGCAGCATCTAAATTCTATATGAAGTTACAGTTGCTGGGCTACACATTCCCAAATCCTACCAAGTCTATCAAAACCTCCAGGTGGGTTATGAAGGATCTGGGAGGATTAAAGCTGATGTGCATGCATGCGAGCAAGCGTACACACTGGTGAATAAAACCTGCCAAGCTTCACCAGTAAGAAATTCAATCCTGCATGCGGCAGATCTGTGCCTTGCAATGAAATAGAAATGAAGGCATATCATCTACATGTAGTGGCCACAGGAAATCACAGCACAATAAAGTATTCCAACAGCGCACGTACAAAATGAAGCGTCGCTTGGGATAGTCAACATGCTGGTGTGCCGACTCAAGCACACAGAACATGATCAAGCCGGTGAGCTGAACGTGAGATGCTGTGGACAGCCTTGTGTTGTTGAAACATTCAATGGACTTATCACAGCATCCAGAATGGGTCAACTTTACGCAGTGTGTGTGATCTCTGGGTGGACGTCCAAAACACTGTCCGTAAGCAAGACATTTTACTATGATTGCCACTCTCCATAAAAGAATGGGTACTTGTGGCAAATGTTTCCGTAGCCAGCCCATCAGGTTGAGGGAGGAAAGATAAGCGATAAAAAATGTCATTGCGGGGAAAAAGTCAAAGGTGTCAATAACTTCACGGTGTCAGGTGTAGTTCACTTGTGTGTGAGCACCAAGTAGACGATATCAAGCAAATTAAAACAAAAAAAGTTCAGGATGGTGACCAGGTTTCATGAGATGCAACTTTCCACATTTCCTGTTTTCCCTTGGGAAATTGTGGGGGAAGGTTCCCTGAACAGTTACTTTTTGAAAGCAGTGCGTGAAACAATTGTATATTTGGCCTGTATTTCAGGTACATCTACTGACAAACAGTACACGCATACATGTGCATCCATGTGTGGTGCAATAGTGTCTGTCATCTCAAATTGGACAAAAAAAGCAAGCCTGAAATACAAGCGATGTGCAGTAGTGCGCCACCATGAGTTTGCAATGCACAAAACACAAAATCTGTCGACCCTTTCCAAACGCACATTGGGTCGACAGATTTGGGGGCAGTGTGATTGGCCAAAGCGTTGCAAACTCTTGGTGGCACACCAATGTTGCATAGGGTTTTATCGCCCCCCCCTGTTCAAAAAAAACAAAAACAAAGTCACGAGACAAAACAAGCAATTTTCAGGGAGGGAGGGCTCCCACAGCATTTGGAGTCCCTTTTCTGCCCTCTCCAAACACATGCCAAAAAGGGGCCCTAAAAATGTCAGACAGGCCCAATGGATCACCTCCACACCACATGATTAGTATCAACATGTCAACCCTCCACATGATCCCTGGGAACATGATTCATAAACATCATGCTGGGCTGGGTAACCCTGAAGCCAAACATTTACATCAACAACAGGCCCTCCTGAAACCTAGACACACACACACACACACACACACAAAACAAAACAGCTGGACTCTGGCTGTGGAACCTAGGAGCAACTACTGACATGTCAACATTGGCCTCTTTTCAATCTCTCTCCTCCCCTTCTTTCTTCTCTCGCTTCTTTCTTTTTTCCCCCCTGATTTCTTTAAGAACTCCTGGCGACAGGAAACAAGCAGTCTTGTCCAATCATATTTTTCAGAGGGATTGGGAGATAGCGATCTGGGTCACTTGGGGCCTTGAGGTTTAGCAGGGGACGGAGAATTCCAGACATGCCAATTTTGTTTCTCCCTTCAAGGGGGTGCACGTCCCTGTGGATGTATCAAAAATTACATGGCTGTAGAAATTGTGCTAACTACAAGTACAAGGTGAGAGATGAGTTTGATTAGCAATATCCTATGGATGCAAAAGGGTTTGGGACTTTAAATTCAGAAAAGTGCTGAGAGAAGATATTTGCCCGCCCGAAAGCAATGGGTACATTATTATCCAAACAAAGAGGAATGACAACATTAGTGCATTTTTTTTTTCAGCTCCCCCAATTTTCAAAGCAAAGATTTTAAATTACATTTTTCGTTCATTTTCAAATACTTCACTGACGAACAACTAAGAGGAATTACTTGTAGAAAGAATGGCAAAATGATTAATAATTTCCTGTACGCTGTGAGTTGTGACGCATAACACAAACAAATGCAGCTTTCAGTTTGATTGCAAAAATCCAAATACAGACAGTTTTTACTCAAAGTTTACTCCACAAAGGGTTTCAGGAGTTTATTACGATAGATCAGGTCCAAAAGAATATCTCAATGCACAAAGTAAGGAAGATTTTTTTGTTGGAAATGCAGAATTTATACAAGGGGTATAAAAGGAACATGACACTGTCTGAAAGCTGTTCAATCTGCCAGGCTTAACATTCGAACCGTTGGATTTAGTCTGGCTGAAGTGATTCGGCAGGATTTCTCTGTAAACATTTATCGATTACGGGGTTGTTCAGAGCAGCTTGCCAGCAAACTGGGACACCCACTGTGCCTTTGGGGTATTAAGGGCAGTGTGAATGTTAGGGATTACTCCAATCCACTCAAGATGATGTAGACATTCAAAAAGGCCTTTGGCCTATCAAGTCCAATTTCCACATTTGTGAGGTCCGGCATGCGTGCTGGACCAAACTCCTGCATATATAATTGTGCATCCGTCCCCTGAAAAGGCCACCGCATCTGATATGACATACCTCCTTTAAAGACACTGGGCTTATCCATACAACCAAATTAAAGTTTTCCTGACGGCAGCGGATCTCGTGTGACGGCCAGCCACTGCCCAATCAAATTAGCGCAAATCAATGCCACTCTGTTCCCCGGCCAGGGAGTCCCGATTCTTGAAAAGAGAGAAGAACGAAGGGAGGAACAGGGGAAAAAAAGCACAGTTGGCAAGGTGATGCCAGCCAAAACCTGGTCAGATTTTTGGCCCACCATAGAGCTATGGGCCCACTTTCTCCCTTCCCAAGTGGGGGCACAGGGACCAGCCATGCTATTTTGAATTTCCGAGGAATAGGGAACTCCCATGTCAGAGGGGAAAAAACCACCACCAACTCGTGTTTCTTTTCTTTCCTTTGTTTGTTTTGTGGGTTTTTTTGGGCCTGTCCGGTTTGACCGCAGGGCAGGAGGGTAGACTCATAACTGGGAAATTATCTGCAGAGAATGGAGACGTAAACGAGTACACTGCAGGAACTACACTTCATCAATGACAGTTCGGGGTAACATTCATAGGCCAGTCAGGAGATTTCTGGCAAACACTGAAAGAGCTACATGTATGTCAGAAAATATTTTCAGCTACCTCAAAAAAAAATACATAAACGACTCTATCTCCATGTATATGTGCCAGTCCCCTTATTATTTTGGTATCATGTCATTGCACATTTATCTTTTATATGCGGCTGCTTTTAGATGACCCATGAGAGACCCATTAGAGACTCTAGTAGACTGGAACTGTTAAGTAGTAAGCCAACATAACAGAATGGGTTACCAAAGCTGCCTTTGAGGTAAAGGCACATTGTGTGAATCGGACAGGCATCCTCAACATTTTTCACCCTCATAGCGACTAATGTCCATTTCCATTAGCTCACCGTAGTTTGCTGATGTCAACTAGAACAAAATTCCCGGGATTCCCGTGGAAGGACCCAGTCACAAATATATGCCGAAGTATAACACCATTCTGAACCAGAAAAGCAAACAAATGAAGTACGTGAGCGTGTTGGTTCACGAGATGGTTCTCTTGCTAATTATGCCCTTCACACATAACTACACACGTGACGTATTCTACCTTTGTGTGGGAATGTTGACTGCTTCATCTCCGATCTGTGGATGATCGACCATCCAATTACCAATTAGATAGGTCGAAGCTGGGCAAATTACAGCTAATATGTATCTGAAACGGTACTACAGAATACTGATGGATCGACAGAAACTAACGGATGAAAAGTGACCTGCTATTCTAAAAGACCCCAAGAAATTACATGTACCACGTACATGTACATTACGTTAACACTTAGCTTCAGTCTTCATGTACGTGCTATACATTGATGTACATGTCTGAAATCTACATTGTAGATAATTCATGCAGCTCAAATGCCAAAGTTCATTTTTTTTAATGCTTTCCCCAAGTGTCATAAATTTCCACCTTGCATCTCTATTAAAACGACTGAGGTTTTTTCAAAAACTATTTATGAAGAAAAGTACAAAGCAGCCAAGGCACACTTTTTGACGAGATTGACACGACGGATCCCAAAATTAAGACTTCCAAAATACCTAACAAAAAAAGCTGTTAGATTTCCTACCAGGTGTCACAGTCAAACCTGTAAATCTTCTTAAGGAATGCTACCCTCCACCTGTAAATCGCTTTGACAGAACAAAGGGCCCTCTGTCAAGCCTAATGGGTAAAGTTCACAGCAAGAGTCAAGCGCCATTCATCAAGTCTGGTGGTGTGTGTAAACATGAGGCTACCAATGACAAGTACATGTACACACACACATGTACATGAGCAGGAGCATGTACTGCACATGTACATTCTCTATGTATCCCTCCTGCACAGGCAGGGACACATGTTTGCAAACTGACATCAGCAACGTATTTCACAGAGACACTTACATGTAATAGATACATGTATAAAATTTGCCGTAATGTGAAATACATTTTCTGCACTTGATTCAGGAGTGCAAGGCCATGTAACATTTGGAGAACACAATTTGTCACATTTTAACAGCAATAAGGCCAAGGGGAAAAAAAGCAGTTGATCCTCTGGGGTTGTCAAAACGGGGGAGGATGAAAACCTTTTATTTCATAGTTTTTTTTGTCCAAGATGGTCACCAGCAATACCTTAACCACTTGCCGCCGGGGTTTCCGGTACCGGACACGTACCGGTAGTCTTTATAAGTGTGGCCGGGGTCTCCAAAATCGGACGAAGAGAACTGGGCCTTGTAACAAAAGACCGTACTCGGAACACAAGACCAGGCTGATGGGCATTACCAACATTTTTTAACTCTCAATAGTGGAGATAATCCAGCTTTATTTGAAACAGTATACAGTATGGGGATTTAGAGCGAGCAGATTATCACCGGGGACAAAAGCGCTCCACCAGGGCAGTGATGAGCCACACAGTACCGCTGCATGCTAATCTGGCCCCTATTGGAAAGAGGTCAGCAGGGCACTGTGCCAGGTTCCTGAACAAAAGAAAGTTACATAACACCGCACAATCTGGGCTCTTTTTCACAAGGCTGCAGGACTGGCTGAAATACTCAGGTGTCAATAGATTTTGTCTGCCAGGTTAGAGTAGCAACCAGACAGTCATTCGTGTGGGTGTAAACGTCCATTAATTGAAGTGATGAGTTTTTTAAGAATTTGGAAAACTAAAAATCTTGAAAATGTCCCGTTTGTGTGCACTGCATTTTTCAAACCACCCGCAGCAGGTGGTTAAAAATGGCTGCCAACTTTTCAGTTCAAAATGACTGCGAGGATTTTAGTAGTTCCAAACATATTTATGTTAACATTGCTCTCAGTGTTTTATAAATGGAAGTATCCAGCTATTAATAACATGCATGAAAAATTTAGCTTTTACAGGTAAGAAACAAAAATTGAATTTTTTTTTAAAGGGTGCAGCTTCAAAAAAGGATGTGGGCACATACAACAATTATTTTTTTTACTTGGCTCAATGTATGACAGTGAGTGACACTGTATTCAAATTTTTGTGCCGGCGGAGTTTTGCTTTTTACTGTTAGGGCCATGACAATACTGGAGCATTTCATGCGTCAGTCAAACCATGGTCAAATCTGGAACAAGACACAGAAATGTACATATACATGGTCTTCGAAGATGCCTCTGGTATATGGAAGGTTTGTTGTCAGCCAGATACCAGTATAACGATTATTTCGTTGCCCATTGAATGAGTTGATTCCTTGCGTTTGTGCATCTTGCCGATAATATCCATTGTTTGTGAACTATTTTTAACAACAGGGTAAGCTGTGATGGTCTTTGTAAAGGGCTGGCTGAATATTTCAACGACACATCAAAGGTTTGCTGATTGGAATGCAAATTCCCACACCTACTCCATACCGCCTGGGCACTGTCATGCACTCAAATGATGGATGCGATGTGTCCTCTGTAGTCTTCCGTACCTACAAGTAGGCCACACAGTGCCCAGCACCATGTCCTGCATGGCGTCTGCAGTGCTTGAGCCTCAGTTTGTTTAACCTTCGGGCATCCCTACAATCCTAAACTCTCTAAGCCCTGACAAACAGTTCCACAGCTGCAATCACCGAGAAGGAAAAAAATTGGCGGCATATTAGCACAAACCGTCAAAACAAGATCGCCAATTAGTTTTATGCACCCCTTCGGTACCCGACAGGGAGGATTACTACTGATCGCAACATAGTCATAATGAAATGAGACAGGGAACTTGACTCCTCCCCCCTTCCATTTTCCAAACTGCATCTCTCATTTTCTTTTCCAACAAGAAACCTCTCCAGACAAGCACTGATGTAATTTGCACTCCCAGTAATTAGTACCTTTAAAAAAAAATTTGGTTGGTGTAATGTCTGTAAAGTGCTGACCAGCAAATGAGATTTGTATTAACCTGCAATAACACTACTCCCTTCGTGACAGAGAATTGATTTTTCGGGAGGTAATTTATCTTGTAGGAAATACTTGAGTGTCTCTCCAAAGGTCCCTTGGTGACTGTGGATCTGAGATGGAAAATTGACAGTGTACATGTACAACAAATACCGTCTACCCTGTGATCATTTCGGTCAGATATTTTTCTTTTAATTCGTTGGTTAAAGTTATTTTGTATGACTCTAAAAATGCTAAGTGGGTGTTCCATCGTCTGTGTCACGTTTTAGTCATGTAACAAGCATTAGAGATGCGAGTCGGCCCACCGTTTGGAACCTCGACGGGTAAGTATCACTCTCTCCATTATCGTCTTGTGAAAAAAAGTCGTCGTAACGCATAGCTCCTTCCCCTCCTCTTCTCGCCTTTTTCCCTCCGATTGCCGCTAATTTTTCCACTTGACTCGACCCCGAGCCCCTCCGAGAAGAAGGTGTAATTTGCTGAAAGGGGTTAGGTGAGACAATGTGAGAGGAGAAGGGGGGGGTTCAGTTGAGCGACGGCACTCAAAGCCGCAAGACTCTGCCTTGGACTGCAGACTGGCGAGATGTGTGAGCGCTCCTTTTTTTTTTAATCGAGAGAGGCTTGAGGTTTTTCTTCAGGCAATAGTGGGGCCCCTTTACGGCCTGTGGACCCGTAGTGTTGGAACAAGCAATTTTTTTTTTTTTAATCTCTGGAGGAGTCCGGTGGAGCCAAAAACGTGATGCATGGGAGGCTTGACGTAATTTACGCCCAGAGAGGGGACGACTAACTAAATTATCTGCTCACTAAGCTGCAGGGTGTAAAGTGGCCCAATCCCGAGATTAATGCTGATGCGTCGACTGTGAACACTCGCAAGTTGCTTTTCAATTGCATTAAAAGTAATTGTGGGAAGTGAAATTTCCTCGCATACAACATTTACTTCCGTGGTTACAAATCCAACAAATCTACCGACAAATTTCTTATGCAAAGTCATGAAACTGCAAAGTAAAACTTTAGAAGATTTATAGCTGCGGAATTCTGTAACTCTGTTTAAAACCTATTCCAGAGGGTTTTCAAGAGGTAAACAATAGTTTGCACATCTGTCAATCATATTCCTTTCTATTTTTTCATATTTAAAAGCCGGGAGGGGGCTTTTTCTTTCACCTTTACCTACCTTGTGAATGAACAGATCACAGAAAACATTCTAGTCAGCCAACATAAGATCCCACTGGCTGTATCCCAACCCAGAACTCCACCCGCACATTCAAACAAATACAGGGCAGCCAACATTTACGTTCCTTCGTGTACTCAAACCAAAGATTGTATAGCGCTGCATAGCTGGGCAAGATGGAGAACTTCACCATGAATACGTTGAAAACGTTACAATCGCATGGGCGCCATTTGGTTTGGAATAAGCCTGCGCAGCACATTGTTAATGTACAGGTGCAGGTGCCGCGACAGGTACGCCCACCTGGTATGCCTGCACTACCACCTGCGCACACTCAAATGGCGCCCAAGCAGCCCATGGTGAAAACACCTTTTTGGGAGAGTTCTCCATCTTGATTCAAACGCTCAACAGCAGCTACACGGCCCAGAGAAATATCAAGAGCACAACTCTTTCCAAATGGGCAGCCAGCCTCGTTTAGGAAGAAGTGGCAGGCACACATCCCCCATTTCCCCAATGACACTGTCATCAAGTCACTGGACTCTCCATCTTTGATTAGATTACAGGTAGGCTGACCTGCCTTCCCCCAGTGGTGATGATTTCCCTGCCAGCACAGGGCCCCGTTGACCTCCCGGCCAACCTACCATAGATTATACACTAGCGCAAATCAGATACTGATTTAGAGTATTATGGTCACAGGCAGTGTCCCAACAACCCTTTCTGTGGCTTGAAAATTACCCACGGCTCTATGGGAACTGGCTGCGGCCACTGCCAAAGACTCGTGGAGAATTATTAGCCCTTTCTTTTTCTGCACAATGTCAAATCGGCTGAGTAGAGCACTGTTCTCCTGCAGACCTCATGAATTTAAAAACCACCTTTTTTCTTATACTGTATCTTCACTCAACATGAAAAAAAAAACAGTCCGAGTTTAAAAGCATTATTTCTGTCACTCTATCAGTGTCACATCATGCATGATTGGGCAGAGCACCTCTGATCCTCACGAATCCATCAAAATTTGGCCAATCAGGCGACTAGAATTAGAAGCCGTTACTGTAGTGGTACCGCGTTCGAGGCACAGGCAGTGCACAGTCTACCTCTTCAACCAACAGGGTACTGTGCCTTGCCAAAATGCGCCTACCTCAAACACAAGAAGTGCACACGCGAGTGCCAGGCAAGTTATGGGTGGCGCTTCCTCGTATTGATCCACTGCCAGGTTTGGGAGGATTTGGCAGGACTGACCGAGGAAGGCAGGGCTCAGACATTGTACTACTTGCCCTGAACAGGGCATGACTCTCAGTATCTCTCACAAATTCCTCTCCAATAATGTGCTATTTGTTTTCCGCATAGTAGTAGATTTCAGGAGGTTTCAGGCAGCTTCCGAGCAAGAATGCCAGGTGCATACTTTTGCAGGTGGAACATTAAGTTGAATGTCCTCTCCCCTCCCCGTCCCCCCCCCCAAAATCTTGTTATTCAACAAGCTTAACAACGATCAAGACGTACTCAACGGTCTACCTTCCGGGCAATGTCATCGCTTTCCTGACCCGACCCGACCCAAGACCCCCGCCCCCCAAAACTATCACACACAACCTAAGGGCGTATCTTTTATTTGAAAATTTACACAAAATGAAAACTTATTGGTACCATACACATAACCTAATTTTTGGTGCACACTGTCTTGTATTTTTATTTTCTTTTTAAATGTGACTTCGAGGTTGGCTTAAAGGGGGAGGGCTTTCTCTTCTTGGTTGGTACCCCCGAAAAGCAAATATTCTAAAATAAATGCATACACGTTGAGTGCTGATCGTATAAAAGTGTGAAATACATGTATCGCACCATTTGGAATATCAGTCACTTAACTTTTGCAGAAGATTGAGCCTAACAATTCTGTAACCCATTATCAAAAGCTCACATTTTAGGCTACAGATAAAGAGAGAGAGAGAGAGAGAGAGAAAGCTAATGCACGCAGTTATTGAGTTACTGATACAGGAAACACAATTTTCCTTTTGTCTGGCGTGATCTGCCACAGCCAAGCACTAATACCCAATTCCTATAACACTGCCTAAATCATGCTGTTCTAATTTCCCCCCACAGCCAGTAAAAATCCTCACTACCGCAAGGCATGTTTCCGAAGCAGCGATCTCGGCCCATTCAGGCGCGCGTTCGCAACTCTGCTGCCCATCGATCTGATCAAGAAAAGATCTCAGCTGCAGTCTGTTTTACCCCCTCCCCCGTGATGTAAAAAAAAAAAATCTGTTTGCAATCAAGGCAGTTGATGTGTTTTGACGGCTCACTTTCTGCTATCTTAATGCCAGTCTTCTTCCTACTTCTTTTTCCTGAGCCTGCCTGATTTACTTGCAGGGAGGGGGAAAGGGAACGAGAGCTACATGTGCCCCTGATAGGATTACCCCGAGATTAATACTAGACTGCAAAAACATAACCCCCAACCAACCCGAACCAGCCTTGGAGATTACACAAGAGCAGAATTTTTATAAAATTCCTCAAAAGTACCTTAAATATTGAATACCTTAAAATACAGGATTCTTCTGTTTTGCTTTGCCAACATTTTTTTTCCCACGGTTGAGACTGCCCACCATATTAGACTTGGATAAGGTAACATAATATTACTTCCATTTGGGTGTAAAAACGTGAGATAAGGAGGGGGGGTTAAGTTATGACAGCGGGATACTAAGGCTGCATCAAATTATTGAATTAATATGTGCTTGGCTAGTCCACCCTGGAGAATGGACACGACTAATGCATGAGCCAGAGGTGTGGGCAAAATCAGCGTTCATTAAATAATGAAACATGCGCTTACATGTACATCGATTTCCCACAAAAGCAGAAATGTTATGTGCTTGCGTTGGTGGTGGTCACTGTCACTGAGTTGCAGAGCAAGGCTTCATCCCTTCGTTAACGGAGGATGCTGGGATATTTATTCCTGTAGTCCCAGCAAAATACCACCAGAATTGAAATAAAGTAAAATTGCAGTAAAGTGTCGTTTCAGTTTTAATGTCTTAAAGTTTTAATGCTTGTAACACCTTGAAATAACGATGAATGCTCTTAGAATGCAATCTGAAACCACATTATTGCATTGTTGGTCTCTTTTTATTTCATCAATTTTCACCTCTGCATATTCGATTTCAAAAACAAATATTCAGCTTTTCGATCAAATATTGGGCACGGCCCAACAAGGTGTGGGTAGAGAAGGGGCGGAATTGTTGCAGGATCACTGCATACTGTACAAGGTGGGCACAATGTACATGCACACCAAATGCTATAAACAGCATGTTTCTGTCACATCTCTAATCGGTCGCTGGAGTCATCCAAGGCTGTGTGGCACATTACTCACCACATTTCCTCCAGCATGTGTAACAATTCACATGGGAGTAATCCGATCCCACCTTGGGCAGGTGAGCAAAGGAGACAAGGACCTCTGTACGTACCCTGCCCATTCATCGCACCAATGCAACATGACCGAGCATCCATCACGCGCAAATGCCACTCACGTCAACAAACCAGGAAATGAAATCCACTGAGGATCAGTCGATGGATACGCGTATGTTCGTGAACATCAAGAGGAGCTTCAATATGAGACAACACCAGCTGGGCACTTGCTCCCGTGTATATGGCATGATGTGTAAAGCATGCAGAGCTGACTTTCATCTAAATGAGTACAAATTCATAGTGCCATCCAGTGGGTGCCGGCACTTGGTAGCAATGACATTTTGTGTGTTGTTCTCTCCTTTGCTGGAGATGTTACCAGTATATCTGGGCAGCCATTTGTCAACTGTCTTCTTGATGGTGGATTCAGAGACTCAGTCTAGCTCGGCCATTTGGAGGAGAGTACAAGGGGCAGTCATCAATAATATGATTTTTTTGGCCATCTACATCTCTCTGCAGTAACACAGAGGGAAGGGCACCAACCCCTTATCGGTGTACACAAGGTGCAATGTTTTTCTCATTCACAAGTGAAAATGCTACTGAGCAAAGAGTCCAGGGTGATGGTAACACACACGCCTAAGAAAGAACTTGAGTTACAGCCTTTGCAATTAAACTGTGTATATTCATTACCAAAGTGCTATGCACTAGCAAGCAAGGTCATGTAGATCTATGTCCCCTGTGTCAGATCATGCGGCAAAGCATAACGGCCAATCCAGCTTATCCAGGTCACAGTGGTCATTGACACTGACTGAAGGCTCACAGGCAACGGAACCGAAGGAAGTTGATGACAAACTACGCAAAAGCATGGGCACAAAGCTGACCATTTTACCAGTACCCAGATGAAGAAAAGTATTTTACAACTGGCCACAAGAAATGGACACGCATGTGAGGGTTTGCTGCTGTTTGTAATATCCTGATTCGTTGGTCAGCAGCAATGGGTCTCCTCGTTGGAGTTACATGTGCATGTACGTAATGACTTCAACAGACTTCAACATGCGTTTAGCATTGATGGACAGGCACAACATACAGCAGATTCAGCACATGTAAGGAGAGACAAGGGGAGGGGTTATGATAAGTGGGGGCGTGAGAGCACAAGGAGGGGAACAATTTCCACAAATTAAAGTACCCCTCTCTGATGGCACTTGCGAATTTTGAATAAAATCCAGTACTCTGTGTTATCTGATTGCATAGAAAAGTAACAATTTGAATTCCCCAGACTAAAGACACTGTTGCTATACCTCGTGATTCGGGGCAAGCTTTTGCATAGCAACCACCATCTCTGGAATGGACTGGTTCCTTTGTGCCGTTCCTATCCATTGAGAACAGTGTATTGTTGCAAGGCGTTTCTTATGTAACTAAGCAAAAGCTCGCCCCAAATCATGAGGTATAGCAACAGTGCTTTTAGTATGGAGAATTCAAGTTGTTATGTTCACATGAATTTAAAGAACTCAGAGTGCCAGATTTTATTCAAATGTAATTTGCATATGGCTTATTCCAATGTTAACCCTGATTTCTTGCCCTCCATCTACAGCAGCCCAGGAAACACACTTTATTTCCAGCGTGGCCAAATATCACTAGAGACTCCACCTCTCTTTGCAGTTTCTGCCTTATCATAGTTAGCACTGTTGATATTTTCTTTTACAAGCTTCCAACCTCAGTCTATGCAACAATCGTTCCCTTTGACCAAATACATAAATACTGCTGGTGTGTCCTGCTCCTTTAAACAGACACTCTAAGACTGATCACGGTTCTAAATTTTGAAAGAGATTTATTCCTCCAGGGAAGGATGACTTCTATGGAAGGGGGACGGATGCAAGAGGAAGTGCATTTTGGGTGTGTACATGTATGCATCTTGAAGAAGACAGTACAGACATTTCCCCCCCCCATAAATGAATAAATGAAAATGTGTCTGATTTGTTTATGTGCAGGTGCTGGATTTAATAACTGGAAACAGACGAACCTACGGTTTGTTTTCACTGGACCTCAGGTGTGAATGACATGCTGGAACTGATTTGATCGCACTTGATAGAATTTGGCACCTAGAGAGAGCACATTAAGGACATCAATATTTCACATGCTTCTTGGGTCCTTTTCCAATGATCCAAACCAAGAAGATGAATACCTGGCATGTACAGTGTACACATGTACATGTTCTGTTATGAAACCCGAACGTGATTTTCCTCAGAACGGCATGTACATGTATACTCAGAAAGACAACCACTACATAGTGTTGATGCAAGCCTACTGATGCAACACCCAGGGTTTGACCCAGATTGAGCCTGGATCTGCACATGTACACTGTACATACTACATTGTACATGTAAGTATGTGAAGAACACTCTTAAATGGACTGCAATCAAATCTGGTCCAAGCATGGCCTGAATGTCTTGATCTGGGTCAGTGTTTTTCTGTTTTAATTTTATTATAAGCTTGCCCTTACACTAATGTATATTCATAACACCATATACTTGGTGCTGTCCAAGAGCATGCACAAAAAATTCAAAGCTTACATGTACTTGTGTGGGGCTTGAACCCACAACCTACGGCTTATACTAGTGCCAACACTTGACCAATGCACTTACAAGGGTTGGCTGGCCAGTCCGAGTCATACGGTATGTAGCAGCAGATATTGTAGTCGAGTTATTTCAAAAGACGTACGCCTGTACATGTACCTTGTGTTAGGGAGATGTTAATTTTTAAAAAGATGTCATTAACATCTTTCCCATGCAAAGTACAACTCAGGCAATTATATTTTTTTCTTTCAGCAATGTTTTAATGTATTTGCAAGCATTTGCTGTACAGCTGCCAAGAAGAAACTCTGGTCAACTGAGAAGCAATTATCGTCAAGCTGAAACTGGTTCAAGAAATGACACACCATGAATGGATCAATTCTTGGGCCCCAAATTACATGTGCACGTGCAAAGTGATCATAATTGTGAGCAATTTCCCCTTTAATTTCCCGGCATTACTACGGTATTTCACTACCACAATCCTTGAGAGGGATTTCCCTCAAGTTTCCTTCCTTTAAAGTACTTTTTTAGAAAATTTTGTTTCGGCATGGACTCTGGACTCTGAAGCAGTAAAAAAAAAAGAACAGACTCTCATCCATGTTGTGACGAGGAACCATAGTTAAAATCCAATAATTTCAGACTCGCCGGGCCCGACTGTAATTGAAATATTCAACGCAGAACTATCATCAAGAATTAGGAAGCCGAATACAGCCACCTGAGCTCCCCAATCACTTACATGTAATTGTTACTAGGAGAAAGAAAAAATTGAAAATAGTGGCAGGTGTTGTACCATAGGTTGTACATATACATGATTTACCGAGGAGGGAAAAAATCTCTCCAGTCTAATTCACGAGGTTCTTCAATTTCCATTTTTCTGAAAGGTCAAGCAGTTGAATGCGCTGATCACTTACCGGTAAATATAGCCCCACTTGCACTTTTTAAAATTTTCGGCAAGTCTCCAAATGCTGCCGATGGAGATCGGAGCAATATTATTTTAAGAGCCGTGGATACAACAAGTACACTCAGGTTTCTTTAGGCTTTTTTTTTTGTATGGATGATGGGTCTCAGCGCATCACACAAAAAAAACTGTCTACACATCATGGTGTCAGGTTATGCACACCAGGCGAGCCGTAAAGATCATCACGCACGTAGCCCAACGGCACAAGTGGCGTGTCCTTTTACGCTCTTCCCACAGGTGGAAAGACAGTTGCGTTTCAAGCCTCGGCCACTTTGTAACATCACTTACTTTCTTGTGATCTTTTTCCTTCTATTCTTGGTGGTTGTTTTTTTTCCTCTTCATAATATGCAGGTTCTCATATGCTGCTTTAATGCCCCAAGCCACACACATCGACCCATATTTCTCCTATTTTGTTTTTGAAAAGTAACCCGAGCTCCCCCTCCCTTTTATCAAGTCCAAGACACAGGAGATCAGCACTTCAAAAATGTCCAGTGGAATACGGCAAAGGTAGAGATTTCAATCAGATGCCTCCTGAAGATGTTCCATGCTGTCAGAATGACAACGGAAAACATGACTTGGTTCAGTTCATATTGTAGTTGGAGGCATTTCACCATACAAGCATGCAAATCAAAAGTCAGCATGAAACAGCAATTTACAGTTGTCAAAGACTTTGTCCACTGTTTTCCACTGTGTAATGACTCACAAAAGAAATAAAAAAAAAACAAAAGAAATCTGTTGATCCATGTGAATAATACATTTTCAATGTCCATGTACAGAAAACCCATGTTAATGCAAGCACATTTCGATTAGCATGTATAATGTACAACGCCGAGGTTATGTAAGTACCAGTAGGCCTACATTGTACATTTGTAAGCATCATTTAGATGGTAATTTAAAATACACAGAGCAGTATTTGACTGCTCCAAACATCAACTAATGAGCCTCACCAGTGCCACGTGCAGTTTTGCCCACTAGGCATACCCTGGTCTGATGATGCATCATCCCTGGCCTCCAAGCTTCTCATTACAATGCTCTCCCCCCCCCACTCCATCTGGACTGCATATCCCCCTCCCCCGTCTCAATCACACGTCCAATTTTGAAAATTTCTTATTCATAATGCAGCAGCGAGTACTCCAGTTATGAATTTTTCAGCGGGAACATGTATTCCCTTTGTAGTCGAGTGGAGACCGTGGGCAGTGGGCAGGTCTCCGATGCGTGCGACACCTGATGTTTCTAGTAACGTCATTGTAAATGGTGATTCCCGAGGGCTTTTTTTTCCCTTCGAGCAAAATGAAAAAGTTGGCTTTGTGCATACATTTCTACAAAAACAATAATTTTTTGGGCTCAAAAGGCGAGGACAGAATTGACTGGCATGGGTCTGTCAAAACTCTAATTAGAGGAATAGCACACAAATAGCTTTTGTATGAGAGCAACAGTATGAATAAATTCAAGATCCGGTAGCGTGCCTTGAACGCTGTGGACCAGAGTGTTGTCACCCGATGAAATTTTTCCTTGTGGTGCAGGAATGTAAAATATTATTTGTTTTATACAATGCCTGACAACAATCTGTTTTTGTGGTGGTACTTAGCAGTCACCACTGAGTATATCGAGACATTCAATAATCGACAACCACCAATCAGATACATTCAACAGTCAACAGCCAACCAATCAGATGACAGGGATCTACTCGGGTCTGGACTATACAAATCATCATATGTATGTAACGGTATGCTGTAACCTCTAATCCTGCAGGATTTTTCAAGATCCACCAGGGGATTTTTGGAAGGATTTTGCAGGTTTTTGAAGGAAATGGCCCAGCCACTACTATATTACATAAGGCCTGATGCCCAGTGAATGTTAAAGTTCAAAGAACGTGCTGAGCATTGGCTTCCTTGCATTACTGAAGATTCTGGAGATTGCCAGCAAAAAAACGTGGACAGATTTTTTTTTTTTTTCAAAGGTAGTAAAGTCATTTAATTACATTACGTTCAATCTCAATCTATTCTATGAAATAAATTTCATTCTGCTTCATCTGGTCCCTCGTTTCAGTTGGAGGAGGGGAAGAACAAGTATTCTCAATCAAAGAGAGTACAGCATGCACTCTTTTCAAAATTAGGCAGTATCTTGGATTTTCACTGTTCTGTCTCAATGGCAACATCATGCCACAGCATGCTCAATATCAAGAATTAAATGAATCAACAAGGGACCTACAAATTGCAAAAATTGATGTAAGAGATACTTGAACCCGTAGCACACCATAAGCTATGCAGGGGTCGAAATTAACCGTGGTCTGCTGGCCGGAGACCAGTAGGAAAGTCGGAGGACCAGCTGATCTAATAAAACTGGTGGTCCCATGGGCCAGTACAAAATTTACTGGACTAATTTAATTAAATATTGAAGAGCTGAAAAAAAAAAGTCTGTGTACATATTACCCTAATTAACAGCGTGGTGGATCCAGTTATATTTTCGCATGCTGCATGTACCTAGCTGCGTGACATAAAAAAGATCCAAACTGTAATATTGCCACATGTGTGCACCACGCGATAGACTAACCTAGAGCGTTTTCGAAACAAGTGGATTCGGCTTAGACTTTGGTTTCGCTGGTTCCAGTCAGAGCTTGAACATGTGGTTTCGAACATTGTTTCAAAAGGGCTGGAACCAGCGAAACTGAAATGTAAGCCTTATCCACTCGTTTTGTAAATGCCCCTAGTCTTGACTGCGAGAAATTATCCTGTATATTAACATGTACATGTAGGCCCCCTAACAAGGATTGCTCAATGCGGCTGCGTGTGCGGTTCTGGTAGGACCACCAAACTTTCAGCAGGACCAGTGGAAATGCGAAGTACTGGTCCTGCTGGCTATTAGGAAGGAAAGGTCAATTTAAACCCCTGCTATGCAACTATGAGTTTATGCACTGGCTACAGAAAAAGCTGGCATTGTACATATTGGTGTGAGGACTGATCTCAAGTGTAGTGTGGAAGTGATTGATTTCAATCGACCTGTAATGCTGGAAACTGGAAGAGCACTGTAAAAAAAGATGAGTGAATCTGCACATTTCTAGCCAACCCCACACAACCTTTCAGCCAGGCAGGTTTGACCTTTAGAAAGCAGCTGGCTGGTGTCAACAGAACATTTCCCGGGATACATTAGGGAAGGCTAAATTTAGACAAATGGACCAATGTTGCTCTAACCATTCGGATTCCCATTTCTGCAAACAATCCATCATCCCCAGTGAGAAGGTAAAATTGGTCGTTAAACACAGATTGCCTCATCCTTTTTAACCGCAAAAGGAAAACAGGCTGTTATCAACAGATTACAATGTGACACACTGGTGTTTTCACAACCTTGGCACTGTGTGTCAAAGATACAGTACATAAATTATTCCCTGATTTCTTGATCAATACTAAACCTTGAACCCTGCAGATTGGCAAAAACATGTGACTGCATTCTGCGTCAATTATTGGGTCTTGCAAATCAATTTTTTTTCCCGGAGAGAGAGAGAGAGGTAGAGAGACAGGCTGCATCTGGTATTGTGCAAATATTAACCTGAACTTGGAGTGCAATCAGAGCCTGCTGTGGAGTGGGGGGGGGTCCCTGCCGTTCCCCATAATTGCCTCCCGACCGGTCTGTCTGATTATCGCAGTCAGCCAACACGTTCTCCCACTCCCAGCCCCTGGAATGAGGGCATTCGGGCTGTCACTCACTGGTGTTATTGTTGTAGTTTCATTTGCTTTTGTTTTTCTTTTGTTTTCTGTAGGACAAGCAGAATACTCACTGTGGGAAGAAGTCGACATCCATTTGTAGCGATTGGCAGATTAATTTGTAAGGACTGATTCTACCCTTTTCAAAGTTTAACAAAGCTTCAGCTGAATTTTTATCCTCTAAATAACAATGGATTCTACCACACTTCACACATCATGGTACTGTGAATGTACAATAATTAGGCCAAACAAAATAATAGCTGTGCTCACTATTACACTGAAAAAAAATTGGTTGGGTAGGTGGGTGGTATCCTTTTTTTTTCTTCTGAAGGTTTTGGGTCAAAAAATTTTAGGGTGGGAAATTTTTTTTTAATTACGCCCCTGAAATAAGCACGAGGTTCAGCTACAGTATTTTATATTTTTATTTCTTTTCCAATTAAAAAGGTTTAGGGTCGGTGCACTTTGCTAGGTTGGGACAGAAACTGGAAACACAACTATTATTTTGTTTGGCCTTATAATAGTTGAATGATTTACCACATGGATTAGTATACATGTACATTGTATTATATGTATGTAGGCCAGGTTTTATCTAGGATTATTATCTACCTGTCATTTCCCACGCTATGTCAAAAGCTGCCTGTCCACTCCCAGCAAACTGACTGACACCTACCCCTTGGTGTTATCGGAGTCCACATTTCTCTTGTGCCCAATGTTTTAAATGAAAATGTAATGATTTATTAAAATCGAGCTTTGTGGAATAAATCAGGGTTTTATAAATTCTGTACCAGCAAAGACTGTCTGTCTTGAATAACATTTTTCCCGTCCTCAGGAGGGTGGCTTGTTAAGACACTGATGTCAGCCCTGCTGGCCAGCACTCTGTTGTGGGGAAGATTTTTTTGTTAGGAAAAGTTGGATTAAAATAAAGGGGAAATTTCTGTCTTAATGATGTCTTGGTTCCTCCAAAAAACTCTCACACAGCATGTGTATGGTCCCACAACTAAAGGTAAAAAAAAGGTGACAAGGTGAGGGCGTGAAGTTCAACAAGGCGACTTCAAAGTGACACCAAATTATGCACGGTTGATACTGTACTTGTAAATCACTCAACACAGCGGTATGGTACCTGCATGTAATTGTTGCACAAATCTCAGAATCTAAGAATGTTGACTGGATATCTCTGTTAGGCATCATCGCCGTTAAGCATCATCATCCAGTGTGACTACCGGTACAAGCTGGTGCCGTGCAAATGAGAAGAGGCTGATTTTGGAACTATTCCGCTCACATACAGCAATTAATTAAAGACCTAAGCACCTGCTGTTCTGTTCTATAGCTCCATGCTAAAATGCTGCACTGATGCTGTCAACTACTGTACATGGGTAATGCCTGACCGGGTATAATGTATGGGCACTGACTGATTGGTGCATTAATTGAATTGCATTCACCTACAAACAAATTGTGACGAATGTGCTGTCCCACTTTGCCTTTGCCTTTGAATAAAAAGTGCACCTGGAGGGGAACTGGGTTGAACTACGGACCTCGTTTTTTTTCTCATGCAAAGCTGGTACTGGTGCCTCCCCGCTAAACGTTTCATCAATCATGTGCTGAAGCACACCACAGTTGTTTTTCCCCCTTCATTTACTCCTTTCTAGATCCACTTGGGAGCACCAGAGGCGAGCAACGAACACTCTCCCTGGGATAACCAATCAGGAGCAGAATCTCTCTTCTCAAAATCTCTCCATCCCCTCGCCTCATCCAAGGCACCAAATTCCCCCTCCCCCCAGAAAACCAACAGACCAGACTCTGACAGCCGTAAATTAATAAGTCTGCCCTTCTGTGTACGTTCATGTGTATGTTTGCTGTTGTAACAATTACACAGGACAGTACTTGCAGGGAATGAGGGATGAGATTGCAAGACTGGAGAAATGAAGAGACCTCCTGTAGATGGGTTGTCAGGATAGCAACAGTGAAAAACAGGGCGACTATTCAGGGTTTGTAATAGGTAACAAGTCAGGAGTTCTCTCCTACATGGATATGATTATGCGGATATTGCACTTGGTTTATGTGTCTGCTTGTTTGTTTTTTGGTTTGTTAATCTGCTTGTTTGCTTGCTTACTTGCCTGCCTGATTGTTTGATCAAAAACTTCCTTATGTCAAAAATTTTAAGGTCAAATCCGGACGTCTAGAAATCACATTCCTAGAAACTTGACACCCAGCTGTTAAAGGGGCCAGCTTTTCTGTTTCCAAAAGAAAACCATTTCCTGGTAAAAAGGCATATCTCTGGTCTTGCTAATCCTTGTTCCCAATTCTTTTCTTTTTCCTCTTCAGATCTCAAGCCTAAAATACCAACATTAAATCAGTCAGCAGTCTGTCTCTTACCAACAGCCATGTCTGTCAGTGTAAATCCCGGCCAGAGTAGCGCCCATCCCACAACATGCATCTTGAGACCATTTTCTCCAGTTTTTCCCTTTTTAGTTGACATTGGAAAGCTTAGCTCTTGGTTTTGATGCACAGTGTATCACTCCCTTAGGCATGGGCTGGAAATAGACGTGATGCTAAGGAAAAAAAAGTGTACACTGTTCATGCTTTCTTTAGAGGCTTTTAAGGCCAGTCAAAATTAATTCTTGGGTGTATATCACTCGGACTGAAAAAAAAAATCATAAAGCCAAGGAATATATCATGAATCATACTTTTTCAGGTTCAACAAGGGGCAAAAGTTTGATATGTGGGACAAGGCACTACATGTACAATATAAAATACTTAATACCAGACAGCTGTTTCAATGTTCAATTAACAATGCGTAGCATGAAAATCCGCAGATGGGCAAGATGTTATGATTTGTCAGGAGCCATGACGAATTGGTGTGGTATTGATATGGTGATAATATGGGTACCATGCAGCAGCTAATACTACAAAGGGTCAAAATCGGTCCACTGTTTAAGCGCAAGTTGGTCAAAATTTGAGAAATTTGTCAAAAAAACAAATCCCGATTGGTATTGGAGGAAATGGCATCTTTCCAGAAAACAAATTAAAATATTTGTTACATGTCTGGCCGGCCATGCAAATCTGGTTGGGTGAAAATATAAATCTTAACAGTAATTGTTACTGGCCTAATTCAAAAGTGGCTTTGACAACTTAAGCCTCATTTTGTTAGGGTTGGGTCACATATTTTGTGGGTTCAGACACACACAGCGAACAAAAAAATCCCCAGAATGGAATGGAAACCGGCATAGTTGTGGTCTCATTCATTGCACACAGCACCACTCAAGACCACCCATGGATTTTAACATCAGTACACCTGAAGTCCAGAGCAGGGTGCAATTTTCCAGCCACTGCATTTAAACATTTTAAGGCTCCATTAGCTTTATTCAAACACTGCAGGCTTTACATGGTAACTTCCCTCAAAAGACAGCAGCAACTGTTTTTTTTTGGGGGGGAGGGGGGATGAGACAAATGGAAATCCATAAAAGGCTGGGGAAAGTGCCCATATTTTTTTGAAATCTAGGGGAGACTTAGCAAGCTGTTATCTTGACATTTGCAAGGAAACGAACTTGTCAAAAGAAAAGGCTGAGATATATGACCGACAAAAGTGTTCCAACAAAAAAGTACCGTGCACAAAGTCACAATTTCAATTTTCAAGTACTCATGTAGTTCTACATAGAAAGGAATTCTATTTATTTCAATATGAGGAAAAAACATTCAGATAGACACAAAGAAGGGCATTCCCGGACTTAAATGTTTTTCTATTCTAATAAAATTAGGGAAAGCTGGGCATGTTTGCAGTTTCCTCGGGCCTGAATTGATCCTGACAAGAAATTGCTGCGTCATCTGAATAAATCCCTGCAATGCTGCATTACTTATGAGTTCAGAAATATCTTGTGACTAAGGAATGGAACATTCCATTTGTGCGTAATGGGACTTGTTTCTGAAGTGCTGCTGTAACTTAGAAACTAATAATTCAATGGCATGGGATCGACAATCCACCCATCAGACGACAGAACTTTGGCCAGAATTTGAATCACATTAAATGAATCAAACTTCGACAAAAGTCTGACCACTTTTCTCACGGGAAGTCTGAATTGGGGGGGGCAGCACATCTTGATAACAACAAAATGTGTGTGCCGCAGCGAAAGTTGAGAGCAAATGCATGCACAGTTTCATAGAAACAGGCAGCAGCTTCACACAAACAGGAAAATGTACATACAAACCAGATATAGGCCTTCATGTACTCTGCATACACACTCACGTCCATGTGCACTAACCATTCATGTACAGGTACAGCACATGGAAATGACACTAATGAATACAAGTGAAGACATGTACACATCTACATCCACCATGTACAACTGTGATTATGCACCACACTAAATAAACTGTCCACCGATTTGGTCAGATATGAAATAAAAACCAAGTCAACAATGCACTGAATTACAGAGGGTCAAAGTTCTTTAATTTTTATACTTCTACGGAACACGATAAATGAGAAATCCGAATTGAAGAATAGGACATCCAAACGATGCCCGGGCACCTCTGCAACTATAATCCCGTTCTCTACAATAGGAGGAAAAATACACACTTATTTAAACTCGCACATGAAAAAAAAGCCTGCTTTTTCAAACTTATGGTAATCTTCACATGAGTAAAGCAAAGCAATATAACATCAAGCCATTGTCCAAAATGGCAAGAGCTTGGAAGTTTACAAGAAATCAGAGCTGTACGGTGCGACCAAAACAGTCACATTTGCGTCTAAAACTGATTATATGCGACCCAATGTTTAATTTTTATCACCAATGGTTACCATGATTTGTGCCTGTTAGTCGCCCACCTTGTCAGACCTAATTATTTCACAAACGACCGCTGCCCAGTTTTCTTCTACATGCACCGAGCATGTGATCACACGATCTTTCTCTATGTACACAGCATGAACCCACGTTACATATTGCTTACATATAGGTACATACATGTACACTCACATACAGGTACTAGGTACCAGAGTTGCCTACGTGGTGGTCACATGCTATATAGAGTGTGTTTGGGGAGCTGAGACATTTTGAGTATTCACAATACACTAGCAGTCTATGCCTACCACGATTCCAGAGCAATAAACTTGTTTCAGTCCCAAATGTTCTTGAAGTTTGAAACCAAAGCTTTCCTTGGTCTGGTCCAGTCCCAGGTCTGAAATACTTAAAGGTAAGAGAACAAACATGCGTTGTCTTTCCTGTCAGCTTTTTTTTTTGGCACATAATTGGTTGCCATTTTTATTTATTCCACAAGAAGAAAATCCAAAGCCTGTCTGTCCTGCAGATAGTTGACAGAATAATGTTTCTGTGTGTTTTGTCAGATTTTGTACATACAACTTGTACATTTTGCAAATTTGTGTACAGTACGTGCAAAAATCTACCTGGAGCCTAACTTTTTATTCTAGGAGCCCGTGGCTCCTCATTTCAATATTCTCTGTACTGCACTGCAAGAAATGACTGGCGAGTTAAGTCAAACTTCATTAGCATCTCCATTGAGGTTGTCCGACTCTACATGCACACATTAATGCCACGGCAAGGATTTTTTTCTTCACTTGAGAAGCATGTCACAAATATTTGTCTGTCCATTTAGATTTGCCTAAATGTCAGCCGGTCCAACAAAGTTCCTGATTTCCTCAGCCATGGAATTCAAACTATTCATATCCCCTGATAAAAGCAGGGGCTGGGATCAACACTGTAGACGGTGACATGTCATAAAATAATTTCCCCAACATCCATTTCGCCTGGCTCAATTTGGGGATACTGCATATGACAACGCTGGAAAGATATGATATCCTATCCCAAAAGGAGTCTCTCTGTCTTCAGTGGATAGCTATGAGGGGGGTTCACATCTACAGAGATTTTGTTGTTTATAAAATACACAAGAACTGCTCTTCAGATGAGGCACTACTATTTTTTGCGGCAAAATTTGCAAGGGCAAAATGGGCCATTCACTTGGTTTTTTTTTTCCAGTTTGGTATTGGGTGCAGTGGCCTCTTTTTACATCCACGGGCAGGCTTCATGGAGCTTCTTAAGCCAGACACTGGATGTGTGGTCCACAGAGAAGTACATATGCAAGGCAGAGTTGGCTTACCAGCCCAGAAGTCACACAGTAATATGGTTCATAATGCCTCCAACTGGCTCTCCGCTTAGTTCTTTGCTTGTCCAAAATGTTCTCATAGTACAATGTTTCACTTGGCAGCTGGACAGAATTTGTCCTCAGAAGTCCTCCTTGTTTTGTTTTTTTCTCAGAGTGTTTTCCTCTGCCGCCCCCTCCTCCAAACAGTCAAAGCTCAAATGTAATGAAATAAACCCCAATCCTTCATCACATTATCTACAGAACCAGTCAACTAACAGCTGAACCAGCCCAAGCATACTTATGTTTCCACTGTCACCACAACACGCAGAGCTCAGAACCCTGCCACCACCGCCGCCGACGAACCGAAACTGGATGGGGGTGTATTATTAGCACATCAAAGCAAATATTGGATCTTATCCAAATTAATGACCGTGGAGAGCCAGGCCGGTTGCAATTCAAGACGTTTCGCACATCGCATTTTGATTAGGTGTTATTTGTTGATTTGAGGGCCGGCAGGGCCCCAAGTTTCAAGTGGGTTCGCTGACAAGTGTGCAAGGTTGAGTGGGGAGTTGTGTACATTTCACAGGAGGCATGCGGATTACTGATGGATAATCTGATGGCATATCTGGATTTAAAGTACAGTACCATCAAAGTATACCGGTACTTCACACTATAAGTTGGGCGTCTATATTTCATTTGGTACCTATTTTGTGAACATTTCATGTTTTACATTTTAGCCAATTACATGCTGGGTGGCAATGTGACATCATGTAAACAATGCATACTACACAGATATGAAACAGTCACTTAAAATGCACACATGAAACTTCCTAGAATGCCAGCAAATATTAAAAGTGCCCCTAATGGCTTGTCAACTGAACAGCTTTGTACGCACAATTGTTTCACTGAAATGCGTCAGTCTCACATCCATAATTCATGCACCAGAACCACTGCAACACCGACCATGTACAGTGTAAAAAAGGCTCTATGCTCTGTTAGTGTGGCACACTTTCCCCGGTACTGCTTGCAAGCTGCTTCAGGTGTAATTCATGCATGCAAAGCAGGCAGGGGTTCACTGGTTCCAACCCTTCAATGTCTTGAATGCCACGGTGCATTTGAGACTTTTTTTTTCCCCCTTTTTTTTTTTCTTTTTTTTTTGAGTTCTCTATACGGCCATTGAGCTGGATTCATTCTTTTTGCTTTTTGTTTAGTTGTTGAATAGTTTTAGTTTCAATGTTAAACAGAAAGTACCCGTTGTGTTTTCCATGAAGAACAAGAAAAGGGTAAAGTTTGTAGTGCCTTTCTTGGTTTGGATTTTTCAAACTGTGCTTTCTCAATGAAATTTTTCTGAGAAATTTGGAGAATGAGACATTCAAAACCAAAAGTGAAATACTCCAGAAGGGATTTTAAAATCATAAATGTAGCTTTAATCACTTCATACGCCCATTTCATTTACGTGCATGTAGGTCTACCCTGGAAGTCAATTTTGCCACGATAGGACCAAGTTGATTTTTCCGGAGCAGGTCACGTCAGTCACTAGTCCGAGGATGCCTCTAAGACACTGTATACATGTACACGTACACCGACTCTGCTGCACGTTTGCTGTGGAACACTCCTCACTCCCTGTCTGTCAGAGTCGCCCGCCTCAGCCCAAGCTATCACTGGCAGGAACCGGCATTAACAAGCTCTAGACATGGTCTCAAATTGAATCATTACATATCCTCTCAACACTGAGTCACGGCACACTGTGCTGCACAGCATGGCTCCTCCGGGCAGAGAAATTTCTTTCAGGGAGATGCTTCGACTAAAGCAGGCCTCACCCTTACACATAACATGCGTTAAGTTCATGCAAAATTGGTAGTCTCAAACGGTAATGCTGTAATAAATTTTAACTGGTCAAATCTGGCATGTTAAGCGTGAATTATTTCAAGGGATGTAAATTTGAAAGGTAAATTGAAATGGACCAGTTCTCTTGGCACGTCCACAGAGGCACTGTAAGTCTTTTGCGATTTATTTTATGACATTCAATTTTTTGGCTCCGCTTTCTTTCTTTCTGGAGAAGAAACCAAGGTTTCCTTGAAAGTACATCTACATGTATGGCACCGTAGCCCAGAGGTCTGCAGAGACCAAGAGAGACAAAAACAGAGAAGATATCTGCAGTTTTAGAGAGGGAAACCCTGGAATGACATCCTCGGGAAAGCCCACGAAACAGACCTTATTCACAAGGAATCCATTTTGATCATGTTCCCTGAATCAATCTAATACAATGAAGGCTGTCAAATGAGATGGTGCCAGACTATTTTGGGGTCGAGGCCTAACTTTCAATTTTTTTTAATGTTGCTTAAAAAAAGATATAATGAATCACATACTATTCAAATCATTTATCATCGTAAATGAAATTAATCTGTTTTGAAATTTTTTCAATAGTTTCATTTTTTTTTCTTAGGTTCCCAAAATAAAAAAGTTAACCATGCTTTCAATTCAATATGGCTGACTTTTGAGTAGGGTCAATTGAGTAGAGACTGTACATCCAAGCCACACATGTTGGCCCGAGTGGGACTCAAATCTGGGTTGCAGAGCTAAAGCAAAGAAAAGTATTACAGCACCAGCCAGGTGCCAAAATAATTGAGCTGGAAAGGAAGCTCCTCAGAGACTCAAGACGCTGCAGGGAGAGTTAATTTACAATCTTAACAGGCAACTTCGTTCATGCAATTTCATCAACACACATTCATTCCGGTAAAGCAGATGTAGTCAGTCCGGTCATTCCATGAAGTTCGGGCACAGTTTGTGACGGCGTCCCTTCTTACATCGGTAACTTTTATGGCCCATTATTTTCACATTACAACAGATTAAGTCATTATTATTCGGCAAAGATGAAGCACACCACTACAAGAACCTAGCAAGATTTAGAACAATGTCAATTTAGAATCCACATGCAGGATAAAAGATGTTTATTTTCACTGATGTAACAAGGGATGCCGTCACAAACTGTGCCCGAACTTCGTGGAATGGCCCAGTCACAAAGAACATTGCGGTAATGGTCAACACGAGTTCTTCCAGCTGCTAGTGCCTTGCCACATTCAGAGACTAAGTACATAAAATGGTGTGTCAACTGTGAGCCATTTTTGGCTGATATTTTCTCAGAAATTCAGCTCTGGTATATGTATGATTGTTCCAATTTGACGTGTTTCATCTTTCCAATTTGGATTCCCATGTGTGCACAGTAAACACCACACACAAAGTGGTACACTGTCTTCATGTGCATGTAGCGTGTTGATTTTCTTCTGTCTTACTTTTTAAAAAAAGCAGGTAAAATCCGCTTACGACAGCAAAAACAAAAAAGGAGTTTTGAACTATTCTTGGAAACAAGCAACTGCTGTTGACACGACTCTCGTAATTGCCGCAGTTGCTTCCGGTAATTAAATTACCGCCGTAATCAATGCCGAAGAACCATATCAAAATCTGCATGTGAGGCGTCGTAACTGACTGAGGCAGACACAACCTTGTCAGATACACAGCCATTTGGGAGTGTCAAGAAGTTAAGTTCCTGACTACCTGAACACCTAATTAGTGTCATCCAAGTCACGTGCAACACATTACAGCGCTGAAAAGAACATTTCCTCACCTACTATTTTTTCCTTGTTTTTTTTTTCATATGAGGGACAGACCTGCCTGCCTGAAAATGCCTTGCAGTTTAAAACTTGCCTGTGAGTGGGGAAAAAAGAATTTCAAGCAACGCGTTCAGGGGAAAGGGGGGGTTCTTTCGATTCATCATTCATGTCAGTGGAAGGGCAGGTGGATTTCTGGCTTCCGTTTGGAGGAAACTGTTAACAAACCTCGGGGATGGTAGGTGATCTATAATTCAGTTGAGCTCTGGAAAGCCGAGAGAGAAATGCCAACACGCCTTCACTTCGCAAGTGTGGAAGCAAAGCAAAATCGTCTGGCATTTGGTTTCAGAATGTCACAATGAAAATTGTGATCATGACAGGTGGTTTATGAGGTAATCTTGTGTCCCGCCTTAGAAGCCATGTCACGCTTGCACACTTTTATAGTTAGATGCCTCTTTGACTTCTCAAATGCTGTGACTTCACAACAAAATGCACAAGGTGTCTCCTCAGATGAGTCGGTGACTTGAATTCAATCAAGCATTGCCATACGACGCCTCCAATTGGTCCTGAACAGTCATGAGCCCAGTTTGCAAACAAAGGTGCACCACACGTCAGACATGAAAGGCTCCCGATCAAAAAACTAAAGGAAGTCACAGGCTACCATGCCATGATTTCCTTCACTTCTTGCCAGGTTATATCAAGCTGCAATCTTTCTTTCCGTGATCTGACGAAAAATAAAGAATCAATTTTGGATTGCAATAATGTTAGGACAGGAACACGTTTCTTTGACCATTCAAGGGCAACGAGAGTGTTATACTTCCGAGCATAAAAAACACGCTACACATGCACAGCTCTCAACAACTGTTCAATACCAACCTCAAACAAATCTATCCACCTGTGTGAAAAACCTGACATGGCCAAAAGCAATCCCATAGATATATATAATCAGCCAAACAGTATCCACGACAACTCGAACGAGTCAGAAAATAACCACACAGTTACCTTTGTCACACTTTTAACACTGACATTTCATTTTCACATCCCGTCCACCAACAGTGAAAGGATCCTAGGCCTCTTATGGGAACTAAAATGTCATTACTCTTTTGAGCAATGTTCTAACAGTCCGTCCAATTAGTCCTTGTCAGAACTGCTGAGTCATGCTGACCTCATTTGGCAGAATGGCACATTTAATTCGAAGTTACCTTTGAAGACTCGAAAAACGGGACTGCTCCTTGCACACACTGAATCTTGACGGGCTGAACTTAATACTTGAATATTCAATCAACTGATAAATATTTGAATTTTTTTCACAACAAACCAGTCCGTGATAAATGCAGTTCAATAAAAGGAAGACTAAACTTTGGCCAAGTTGTACAATTGTCTTTTCACTTTGTGACTGGCATTTTAAATCATCATTGCTACTGGCAATAGTCAATGAACGTGTGACGATGCCATGTTAATTACATAGACCATGATGGGCAGTTTGTTGCATCCCGGTGTTACTGCTATTGTTTGCTGAGCTTAAAAACCTCCTTCAACCAGTATTACACTGCATTCTCATCACTGGAATAACGGACTGAATGAAACTTGGAATATTTGTGTACTCCATTATGTGAATGAGACTCGGCCTTAAATTACACACTCCTTTTCTCTCCAAGACTTTCACCTTCAAGACATGCACAGGTCAGGTATCAAACAGACTGTTACACGTATCATATTCATGCGAGTTGGTCTTTTTTTTTCTTTCTCAGAAGCCCAGCGAAGTAATCTCATAGACTGTGCATACAAACTGCAGCCCTAACAATTTGTCCAGATTGTCCCAGGGCAAAAGTGGGGGTTTGCACTGGCCATTCACAAGCTAAACAAACAATCCCTGCTTTTCCACTACACCCATGATAGTTGTTGTGCCCAGAGCTCAAATTCACCTGTGCACCCTCCGCAGAGGCACTTCAAAATGGGGGGGGGGAGGTTTACAATTTAACAACAGAACTCCAACCGTTGTGGCATTCAGTGGTACATGATAACGCGGGTAAACGGTACTAAAGAAAACGGGGGATTCAGGGGCAGTCGGCAAGCCTTTCCTTGTTCTCACTAAAAATGCTGGAGAGCAAAGCCGTCCTGAATTGGGATGTGGGGGAAGCTGCGACTCGGACAACAACTCTGGATTGAGAATAGCTGCCTGACTTTGCGGACGGGTTAAAAAAAAAAAGCTTGAGAGGCCTGCATACATTCAGACGGCTTGTTGACTCTTCACACAGCTGTGGACATTCTCAATCAAGAGCTCTTGAAGTTGACGAGGAGAGACACTGCCAGTTTTAACAACTGGTTTTGTATTGAGCTCCTTTTTGGAATAACTGTTCCTTGATTGGTTTGGAAGCAACCTGATTTGGGGCACACTCATACAGGGTTTGCCCTGGGGAGCTGATATGTTTGAGGTAGTCAAACAAAATTTTGCCAAAATTCCAATGCCTAAAACAAAAATGGGTGTTTTTAAAAAGGCCTACATATAATAAATTCTATACAGTCTAACAGTACAGTGACTCCAAATTTCCCCTCTAAAATAAATCCATCTTGTACTCTATGTCCTTCTTTGCCATTCTGGACAATTTAAAATTCAACAGAAAAGCCTGAGGTGGTCACTAGGATCATTTCGGTGGGCCGCCTCACATTAGAACAGGCAAGGGAAACCCTACACGCAAGTATACTACAGGGCATCTGTCCACTGCTTGAATCCACAAGCATTCATAATTTGCGTGGCAAACTTTGTTGTTCGCAATTTGTGTCACAAGGGATGGGTCTCTTGTCCGATATTTAGCACAATCCACACACATACTGAAACTGTAGACAGTTTTTGTCTAGCTGTGTACATGTACATCAGCCCATGTTTCATGTATGCATTTCACACCAGCTGATTTCATGCAATGCACTGAGCACTTTTCTTTATCTGCCCTAACTGATTAATTAATTTTCACTTGGCCTGTTTCTGGCACGTTGGAAATACAAGATGCCATGGACTAATCTGAAGATACAACAACATTGCGATGATCACAAACGATCCGTCGACTAGACTCCTGGCAATGAGTTGGGTGGGTTGGCAGTTACAATGATGCTCTTCCTGTCAGCCCAAGCAAGTTAAGCCAACATCCAAACCAAAGGGCTCTAATAAAAACAGGAATGGCAAATCTCACTCTTAAGTCATCAGTCATCACGTCCGTCCCATCCCTGGACACCTGTGCCCCTCGTGGTCTGTCAATGCCTGAAAATCATTCCCCTCGGGAAACAGCACTTTGCAGGGAGCTTTCGTCTGCCCAAAGGGAGGTCCTTCCAACTTTTCTTTTGTCTGCTTAATTAAATTGTTTCAGAGCAGAAAATTCTGCAAATTTTGGCCAGGTTTCAATTCATCCCCAACACCACTAACTTCAGTCACATACAAGTACATGTATGTGTAGATTTAAGACAGGACCTTTGCAACTACATGTACATGTATGTACCTGTAGTCGCTATCCAGTCTTCTCATTTGTGCATGTACCGGTATCTACAAAACATGACAAGAAATTAGTACCAGTACGTACACATGACAGACACACATCAACCTTGGTTCAAGATTTTTCAAAATTCCTTACAAGAACAAAGTTTAAGAGAGTGTAGGGCTCGGCTTTATTGCTACAAAAGCAACTTGCATGTACATGTGCCCGGCCCCATTAATTAAGTTGAAGTACATGTACATATATGTGTAACAGTCACACGCCCTTGGATTCTTCCACGGTTGAGGACTGTGGGGGCAGGGGGTTCAGAAAGTTCCCTGCCAAGAATGGCCAAGGGATTAGCACTAATCCTACCCCTCCCCTTCAGGAAAGTACCAGTAGAACTTGGAAAGCTGGGTAGCCTGAGAAGTATGTCCAACGAAAAAAACAAGTGTAATTCCAATTTGGCAAAAAAAAAAAAATCTACGGAGTCTACCAGTCCAATGCCCTGAAACCATCAGATCAAAGTGTACACGCTAGGTTACAGCCACCTTAAAATGGTACGAAATTTGATTTTTTTTTTTTGGACACAGCACACTTGAAGAATTGGTGAAATTCAAGCCCTCCCTTTAACTATTCCTTGTACCATTTTGACAAAGAAGAAAGAAAAGAGAGGAGAGGGCATTGTTGCAGTGCCCTGGGGAATATCTAACCTGACAAAGCAAGCCCCTTTCGACATGCCTTCAACATGTACACATACGATGGTCCCTCCAGACCAAGCCTACAGACCAAGCCGCAGACTGAATAACTGGAGCGGCGGCGGGACGGGACACGACAACACGAGCAGTCGTCAGTCCCCAGTCCACACAACAGACGTGCTCCTGCATGGACAGCACTCGGCTGGATGCTCTCTGATGAATATTAACGCTGTATGAATGATCGCACTGGAGGGTCAGTTTGTTGAAAAATGACAACATTTCTATCCCACTGCCATTATAAAAAAATGCAAAAGAAAGGAACGTATTGATGTGGATTCCCGACTCCCCATTCACGAACAGTATGCAGTTCTTTGTGAAATTGGAAAGTACAATCATAAATCATCAAAGGTTCCCAACCGTAAACCTGCCATACTCAACACTGAGGCTTACAAGTACTGTATGTGCACAAAAAACTCTACACTGCTATGTATGTAAAAGCAGGTAATATATGCAAGCACACAAGTAATCATTCAATTTACCATGGGCTGTGCTTTGCACATGCCTGGGCTCAAGTGTAAGTTTCATCCACATGGACAATCTAATACAAATGTCAAACAAGTTCTGAACAGGTAATTGGAAATCGTCCTTTTTTCCCCCTTCTGTTTTTTCTAGGGGGCACAGGGAGCTGGTCAGGGAGGGAATTTCTACAGAATTGAAATGTGGCTTGTGAGCAAATCCCTAGGTCCGAGGCCAATCGCTATGCATAACCTGATATGACTAACGACAGATGTGACAGAAAGCATGCTTCTTTTTCAACTTTGAAACTGCAGAATTTTAGGGGTCACAGATTTTTTGTTAGGAGAGCAAGGCATAATGAGATTGTTCAACTCCGACAGCTTTTGTGCTCTTCATGAAGGTTTTATGAGTTTGGCCGATGATGGTGGATTGCCAGCATGCCAGGTCTGTCAGAAAAGGTTTTGTTTGGGACTTTGCCAAAGCAAGGTACATTGTAATTTGACTTGGGAAGTGTTGCTTACTATAAGGGCAACAGGTGCGGAGCTCTGCCTGACTGAGATTCTGTGGCGAATTTCCCGACACACACCGTCAGGTTTTTCCCTAATTTGTGCCCGCAATTTTCCTGGCATCCAAAAATAATCAACATTTTCATTTTCTGTGATCAATCTGTTTTTCTATGAAGACACGTGCACTTTTCTCATTTTTTATCGCGGAAATATTAACATACATGCATGTATGTTGATATTTCCGTGCACGTGTGTGCATGTTTTTTTTCAGTGAAAAATCTAGAACTCGGTCATGAATGAACACCTACGAGTCACTGCAGTGATGCACATGTACTTGTGTGTCCGTCTAATACAAGTCCAAGTCAAGCTGAGTCCATGAAGGCCCGAGTCCGAGCCAAGTCCGAGTCCAGTTTTGTCCAAGTCTAGCTCAAGTCCGGGTCTGAATTGTCAAGTCAAAGCAAAGTCCGAGTCCAGCTGTGAAAAGTTTTAATAGCAGAACACACTGGTGCATAAAAACTTTGTCCGTCCTGGGCTGTTCAAAAGTTTTCAATTGTCCAGGGATCAAAAATGATGAACAAACTCTTTGTGTAACAAGTGTTCAGAGAGCTTCCTACATTTAGAAATTATGAAAATGTTCTACAGCCAGTTAACATTGGAAATTCTTACCCAAAGAAACTGCTGGGAGGCAGGTTTTTTACCCGTAAATTGTTCAACCTTGCAACTGCCCTTTGACCCAGTCAAGTGGGACGCGTTAATACGTCAACCACGGAAATGAAAACAGAATTCTTAAACGAGTGTACACGTCATCCGTGGAGCAAACAAGGAAAATTATGTATCAACCTAGTCTGTATGAAAAAGAGTATGAAGGAGAGGACCATAAGTAAGTCAATGCTTAACACTGAATGTGTTTACGCTGCACAGCCTGGGTGACTGTACTTGCAATTATTCAACACCAAAGTTAGGGGTATATAAAAGAGGTTTCTTGGTAAAGAATTAAACAAAAATTTGCTGACAACAGATGCAGGACAGTTTTTTTTAACACATTTCTCAAGTTTAAATACAGTTCTTGACTAGACTTGATTCAAGTCTGGCGAGCAGTCCAAGTCAGCCACTAGCCGAGTCCAAGCCAAGTTCAGTACAAAACGGTCCGCGTCCGAGCCGAGTCACAAGTTCACTAAAAATACACTCGAGTCTGGAGTCGAATCTGAGTCCAGATCCGAGTCCAGACTCAAGTCCATCTTTGAGTTAGTGCAAAATGTATTCTCTAACCACTGCCAAGTTACAATGACCAACATCCACTCTTAAAACACAGACATAAACAGGACCAGCAGTTTGTTGGTTGAGGCAATTAAAAATAACATGACCACTTCTGAAACTCATAACTGTATCCATAAATCAAACTTGAATGTGGGAGTGAAAAATAAAGTACCTGTCAATTACACTGAACATCAAAAACCACCAGCAACTTCTCACATACTTTCACCACAAACAAAAGTCACTCACATATGAATAACAAAGATTAATGTTACAAGAACGATTCAAGTAAAATGACAAAGTGCCTTGTTGCCAAGTTGCCTTCTGTTCACATCAACACTGACCCAACCCCTGTGTCATTTTTCTCAAGTCTATTTTTGACGACTGCTAGGTTGTGCCACACTTTACAAACAGGTCGAACAACCAGTTTTCACGACAGAAGCTCAGTTCCTGATAATATCCAAATCTGTCATTTTTAACTCTTTATTATATCTGTTTCTGATAGGCCTTATTTATGAAATAACAATTTTACTGCATTCCTTGAAATCATTTATACGATCAAGAACAACTTCACACAGGCTTGTACAAATTAGGTACCAATACCTTCTGGCTTGTGTTTACCTAACTCTCCATAAATTTACTTCAGTGTACTGTTTCAATAATGCTGTGCACTTTGGAGGGTACACTGTACAGCAAGTTACCAAAGTCCAATTGGAGTGGCAGACTTGCTTTCAAGAAACATTCTACCTTTCAACTTCAAACGTGAGTATTCTCATCTATGTGTGTCAGAAACAATCACAATTAATAACATGAAGTCGTGAATAATTCAGCTGAATGTGAGGATGATCAATAATTTGAGTCCACTCCGTCCTCTTCATTCATTCTTTAGTCCTACTTTATACCAGTCACTAACACCGTCCTCATATTCATGTTCAAACCAACAAAACATCATTGAGCTGAGCAAACTGTTAACTGAGACTTGGTGATGGGCGAATGTAACGAACTTTCCAGAGTTGTCTTTGGTGCATTCAGCTTCCAAATTAACCGGTTAGCACCAGAGGACATGCTGTGACTTGCGTGCACCAATACAATTCATAACACAAAGAGTCCTCTAAAATGAAAGAGTTAAATTTACATGCAGATTGAAGATCAGCAGGTTATATGACCAACCAGGGCTGAAAACTCAGCATCACAGTTTCTAAATATAGTGCGCAACTTTCTCATTCGAAACCAATGTCACCATAGCTGAGCTTGATTGGCTAATCATTCCAGACCAATTGAGAAATGACCAGCATCCTGGGGGACGGGCGTTATGTATTTTTCATATGAAAAGTGCAGGCCGACAAGACCTGAATCAACACCCACTGCAAGACCAGTGCAAACACGCCATTTGATTAACGTTGGCATTGTCATAACGAGCCTTATATCCCCTCAACAGACAATTCACTGGTCAACAACTGGCCTTGCGATGTCTATTATATTCCTGGACACACCACTCAATTTACCGGTCATTATTTACTGCCTGCTGAAAACCTATAGGCTAACTGTTCAGTTTTTCCTCTTTATCTCTCTTGGAGTAATTGCAGAGCTCTTTACAATAAGAGGAAGTTAAGCACACGCAGAGTGAGTGCAATATCAGAGATTGTGGACATGTCATAACCTCTTGTTTAAAAAACCTACTGTGTGTCAGTTTGATCTCAATTGTCCAAGGTCAGCATCATTAACGATACATGCAACTCAAAAAATTAAAGGAACATACCTATCAATTGAACGAGCATGTAGTAACAAAGCCCTACCTAACATCTACTTGCATACAAAACATTACAAAGCATTTCAGAATGTATTACAAAGTATTACAATGTACAGTATTATGCATATATATAGTAAACGGACAGGATTGTGTTCTCCAGCTAACTAGTTAATCAAACTAACACTTGTCACCCCATTACACATGTACTTTGAACATGTCCATTGTACTGCATTTTTCATACAACTTTTCAAATACATCTTGAAATGCACATGTATGGAAAGGGAGTGGGTGGTGTTCTAAAAAATCTGTCTGTTGCACAAATTTAGTTCTTCTGGCAAGTTCTTGCATTGTATATTTTTGAGAGTCATATGCATGTATGTATGTCTTTACTTCTAAATGCACCTCTTGCGGCATTTTGGGTAATCATTTTTTTATTACACATTCTTGGGGGGTGTTCGTAACTCATCATTCTTTTGCCTTTTAAGCCAATCACAATGGAAATATATACATTGGTGGTGTCTTTTGGGGGGAATATCCCTGACAAGAGCTTTAGTTTGCTTATCTTTATTTTGTGGTGTTTGTGAATCATATTTTCTGTTGTCTTTATGAATCATCCCTATCCAATCAAACTTAAACACACTTCAGTTGGTAGACCTATTAAATCAGGGAATTCCCACATTGTACTCTTCGTTGTGAGACCAATCCATGAAAATGTTGCGTTTCCCACTACACTGAAAAATTACAGTTGCTAGGAAGCTGAAATCCTTTCTTAAATACTCTAAATCTTTTTAGCCAAGAATATTGAGATGAATTAATTTGTATGTGACTGCTTTACAGCTGACCAGTTTACAATTGTTTTTTCTTAGATACAGGGTGATGCACATTTTAAAAATAGGTTCTAGGGTTATTATCCTTTGTTTTGTTAAATCAAACTTTCAAATGAAAAAGGGTTCTCAATTATTTTCTGGGTGGGTCAGGTGAGCAGAGACGATAATGTCTTCTTGCTTGAGAAAACAATTTACTTAATACCCAGTGGAATGTGGATATTTAGTTACAACATTCCAATCACAAACATTCCAAGTACTTTGATATTAATAAGATCAATTGATAATTGATACAGTAAGGGTCAAGTCACACTAACTGATTATTAAATCTCTTCTCACATATATCGAAATTGACAAAAAGCACAAGCACAGTTGATTCAAGCCACAGAAGGAGCCCCCCAAAATGACAATTTGTTCTCTTGGGTAAAATGCTGATGTGGTTTCTTACTCAGTGGTGGCAAACGTAAGAGAAACCCCCCTCCCCTCCCCCTTCACGTTTTTGACAAACTTGATTAGAGGAAGCTTGCCAGGATGACTAATGTGCGATGCACTTTACCGGAATGCCAACCCTTCAGGTCTACACTGCCTTGGCAACTTGGCTTGTATACACCCCTCTCACACTCAAAGAAAGGTGTACACCACACACAGGTATACCACACAAAAAAGCTGAATAAAGGTACAGGCCCAACCATCTCAGGAATGAAAAGAAAAAAAGATTGATGGTGACTCTATGGTGACTCGGACAATAGCGCACCCCCCCTCCGTAAAAAAAAAAGAAGCCAGGGGCTTCTACATAAGCCCTCACAAGCGTTGCAATAATCCAATTCTAGAATGGGCCAGGCTGCCCCATTGGTCTTTGCCTTTATTGGCCAGGCCAACAGACCACTTCCTGTGATTTCTACCAGGCAGAATTTTAAGGGCCACATCTCTTCAATAGTTGGTCCAATTGCCCATTAACCCACAAGAAAAGCAGTTCAGCTCAAGACTTACGGCTTAAGTACACCAGCACACATGCTTTATGAACAATGTAACTGAGTCAGACGTGCCTGAAGATTTTTCAGTCTAAATCTATACTATGAAATAACAAGTGACACAGCCCACGTAACCCAAATGCCAAAGTACACGCATGCTGCAAAAAAAAAAAAAAAAAAAAACACCACCACCTATTTATTACCCATCAATACATGCAGTTTCACATTTCAATGACACTCGCCTACTGTGACATACATGTATGCAGTGAACTTTACTGGCCTTACCACCTGAGCAGTAACACAACAAATGACAAGTCACTTGAAACCAACCGCCCCCCCTTGAATGACATACATGTACTCAAGATGCACCCAAGGCCCGACATTAAGCAGTGGCATTAAGGTAACCTTATCTTATTCTTCAACTCTTCCAGTTATCTTTGGCCCCTTAAGGATGACACACAGAGTACATGTATCTGTTATCAGTGCATCGCAGGGCACTTTCAACTTGAAATAACACTCTCACGATTCAATTCTTATTTCATCACCATTTTCACGAAGGGGCGAATTTGGCCCAAATACCACCACCTTTGTAAATCTGGTTTTTCGGGGGATTTTTTTGGTTTGGTTTTTTTGGGGTTTTTTTTGCCAAACTAACTGCCCTTTCTCATGCCCACACCGTGGTGAAATTTTTTTGACCAAATCTGTCGGAATCAGCTGAATCACAATGATCTCCATGGGGCAAAATTCAAACGAAATGCATTTTTTGGTTTTCTGGAGGGGGTGAAATGTATACTCCACAGAGATTACATTAATTTAAGAGAAAAAAAACTGTTTGTTCAGACATGGCACCGTTCAATGTATTGAATCAACCATTGCATTTGATCGATACAAATTCTCTGTTTAAAGAAAGTGTCCGACTTCAAACATGATAGTGTATTCTCAAAAGCTTATTTTTACTCAGCAGAGAGATATCTGTCTCTTCGTGAAAAAGGTGACTATTTCTTCACTGTTAATATTTTTTCAAATCTACTTAAAAAATGCCACCCTCACCAAATTCTTCACTACACTTGCTCAACATTAATTTGTCTTTGTCAAAACCCTCTTTTTCTAAAGCTACTGTACCTCTATTGTGTACACTGTACAGGCAGATGTTCGAATTTTTAGCAGTTTCCTTTTTCGTCCTGGATGAGGGGCCAATTGACTTCTAGGCAAACTTCTCCTGAATGTGAAGCCCATTTGACTTGAAGCTGATTTGACATCAAGAAAGGCCCGTGGCCCAATCAGTGGCACTCCGGCAATTGGGCATTTATTTGACTTCAGTGAATTTGCAGCGCAAATATTTGCCAGGAAGTTGGAGATATTCTGTTCATGTTTGCATTCACTCTTAAATGTGAAACAGCGCTGGGATGCTAAGGTTAGCCATAGCAGGCTTGAAGTTCTGCACTGCTGAGTACATACATGAACATGTACATGTACATCATTTGTCACCACAATGAATAAAAATACCTTTGGGCAAAGCACTATTTTCAGTGCGGAAGATTAGCATGTAGCTTGTTGACACCTATGAGGTAATGAACCAAAATGGATCATTGGAAGAACCAGGATACTTCCATTAGAGACGCTGACATCCAAATCATCCACACCAGGGACAGAGTTGACCTCTACGGTCAACTCTGTCACTGACCAAGGTTAAATCCCTACACTGTTACACAGAATACCAAGTGTCAGGACAAGGTTTGTAAACTACCCCTGTTGCTTTATGTGACAAATTGCAGGGGGGGCAGGTTATGGCAGCCAAGCCACTACAATCCATGGCATTCACGTTGATGTTGGGCTGACTCTGAGGACAGACAAACTAGACACACGTGGTGCAAAGCACCTGTGTATGATATCCTCCCCCCCAAAGAACAAGATTTTGAAACAGTCAGGCCAATCATAGAGCAATCTTGTTTAGCTCAACAATACTGCAATAAATTTCAACCCATCGTTTGAAGGGTAATAAATCCTCTGTGTATTAAAATGAACAAGGATTACCTTTTTATGGCCAGGATCCAATCAGACTAGATGTAAGCTTGTTTCAGACAGAAAAGTACACCAACAGTTTTTTTTTAGTTGACCAATTTGAATGTTGAGCACATATACAACAAACCATGCTGAAAGATGGAAAGGCCTAAGCAATACCATACGTGGAGGAAAAAAAATAGGAAATAGGTTCCATTTCCTCTGTTGTTCAAGAGAATGAATCTAATTTCAGTGAAACTGATGGCGTTGAGTAATTTGAGAAATCGTGACTCCATTAACATGATTGGCTGTGGTTTTTCCCTTGACCTATTCCAGTGATATATATATACAAATAGTGATATGGATGTAAACTGTTCCCCAGACAAAATACAGAAAATGCAAACTCAGGCAAAGGAAGCCATTATAATAAAGACAAACATGTACCAATAAAATCTGCATCAGTTTTGGCAAGCAACTTTTCCTTACCAATGCATAGAGTGGACACCTTTTTTTAATTTTATGATCTTGCAGGCAGAAAAAAATTCAACCAATGTTGATACTGGTGAATCCATCAAGATTGGAGTTTGCTGGTGCTGAACAAGAGCTTTCTTATACTAGCTGCCGGCATCCTGTTGGGTTCAGCTGACTTCACATTTCAGCAGATGTTAGGACGTTAAACTGTGTCTGGTTTAGCACGGGACCCTCCCTCTGAAGAGGTTTAGCAGACCGTTCGCACCCACAGCAACACAAATTGGATTGAGTATAAGAAGACACTGCTTCAGCGTAGCGGTTACACCCAAATTGAATTCAAGCGGCGTTTTTTAAGGTGCGCGTCTGAAAGACTCCTCCGCTTTATATGTAATAGTTTGAGAGCACATGATGAATACATTAGAATAGGCCATTGCACAGTAGAAAACGCGCACTTGATAAATTGAGTATGGAGGGGTAAAGACTAGTCTGTTGAAGAATTAACAGCCATCACTGCGTTGGAACCATGCTCATGGCACAGGCGGTATACCTCTGCCAGTGAGTGCTGTGGACTGGTCACGACGTGAGACTGCCTCAAAAAGTATGAAAGCACGCGTGAGCGTGGTGCTGCTGCAGTAATGGTATCTCCCTGGCTAATACAGGTGGGTTAGAGTCTCTGTTGAGACGGGGGCATTTGGTCCAATCAGGGGTGAGATACGAAATATCTACAAAACTGATCGGTGGCTTTGAGGGCCTTCACTAGCAGCATAGGGTCTGCAATACATTTGTGTTTGCCTAAAGGCACTCCTTACATATTACACTGTATGTATACCCATTACTGTGTTCTATATAAACTTTTGTACATGACCACATTTTAATGGTAAACTTGGGATCTTCCAGATTTTGGAGGGATCTGCAAATTTCCCAAAACCAGGAAAATCAGTATAAAAAAATCCTAAAATCAAGAAAATCCTGACAAATCTCACACCTGATTTAGTCTGATGGCCTACTCTGCACGTTGTAGTTCTTTCCACAATCTACATGTATGTTCAAACCGCATGCTCTCGTTCAAGCCCACAATATGGGGAATTGGCGTCTGTGAATGCAACGGTTAATTGAGCCAATGTGGATTCCAATCCACGAATCAAATATTCAGTGTCACGACCAAGTTGAGGTTGCCCAAGGGTGGGCTCGCATTGCAGCAGCAGGGGCAGCTGTCTGACAATTTGCCTGGGGGGAGGGGATACTCCAGAGATGGTTACCCTGGGGTTTAACACTAAACACTCCCGCTAACCTGAAAACAAGACGAATGACTGTGCAGAGTTACCCCTTGCCCCTTGCAGATCTTTTTGAACAAAATCAAACGTCCGGTTATTTGTGAGGATTTTGCTGGTTCGAGGAAGGTAGAGCCAGCTATGGAAGTGTGTCCTTTGATAGCGTGAGTGGGTGCTCAAAAAATGTGCCACGTGCTCGCTGATCAATGCTGAATTTTAATTTTTTGAGAATTCTCGAGGGCAACAAAACAGGCAGGGATAGGGGAGTTAATATGCACATATTTCTGAAATGTTCTGGCTATACCAGTAATTGCTAACCAATAAATCTTTTGGGAGTTTGACGAAGAAATTGGTCCAATGCCCAATTCAGCCAAACGGTAGCAATGAATCAAGCCCCAATAACACAGACAACGGTGAACAGACGAGTCAAATAAACAAATCACAGCAACATGGATTTTAAGAGATGATGAAATACACATTTTACGCCTTGCCGATTTTCCTCAACTCCCCATTACTGCAGAGTGGTGAAACAAAGTTGAACATGTCAGGACCTTTGCAAGGCTAATTTTTTTCCGTTTTTCTTTTTCTGGACAGATGAATTGAAATCTACAAATGAGTCAATTACACCCACATTTTGTCCACTAAATCAGACAATACATGAGCATCAAACCTGCCGTCAAATAAACCTCACCCATCAGGAAACACCCCCCCTCATCCTGTCGCACAAAGTACACATAAGCCTCAATGGTAAACTAATTACATTATGAACAAATATCGTAAACCAGAGTTAGCGAAGTCGCTCATGCATAACTACTTAAGCACAATTCCCCTGTGCATACATGTACATGTATGTACACATGTACCGATTCATGAGTCTGACTGATGCTTTCATACACAATGCCAAACCAAACAAATGATGAATCAGTTCATATACATTAAATCACAAATTCACCTTCCAATCTAAATCATAACCCTCATTTCTTTGCTAATTCTAACAAAAACACACAACTATTCACAGATGAGTACGCCTAATGATCTGCAGATGGTCTTTACAGTTGTCAAAGAACACAACTGACCCCCAACCAATTTTCCCACTCCTGTTTATTTGATTTGTGATTGAGGATCTGCAATTGATTTCTCTTTGTGCAAGTTTCAGCTCTCAGTATAATAGATTTATTGAAACAGAAATTACCAATAGATGCAATGGTCGACTAGATAATGAAGGCAGCAAAGGTCAATGCATTCAGCACTACTGTATCTCTGATATCATTAAAATGTAGTCCAAAGGATAACAAACCAGTATCAACATCAATGAATGAACAAAGTGAACTTGAAATTGATTTCAAATTAACTACTGGAAATGGAATTTAACGTTTAAAATGACTGTTTCCTTTTTGCCCTTTTTTTTTTAACTGTGGGAAGAATTTAATGTCAAACTTCAGTCAGTAAGTTTAAAAATTACACCAACCAGACAATGCGTAATCTGGCACTTTCAAACCACAGGAATTCCATCAATAAGCCTACTCATTTCTTTCCAAATGTCATATGAAACAGGTGTATTTGTAGCTACATGTACGAGTAGTTAGCTAGTTATTTTTAGTTCTTTAAGTGGGATATTTGAGGTTTTCAAATTGATTTAGTGAAACTGTCGGTAATCTGGCAGGTATAGTGCTTCTTTCCTCTCTTTTCAGCTGTTTTGATTCCCAGTTTAGTGTACATGTGGATTGGGTTTTCAGTCCCTAATTAATTCTGTGGGTTTTATCCAGACCATTCTTCTGGGGTCTTCCTCCCAACTCTAAAGAGGAACTGCTTCTCATTGTCTCCTCTCTACAGATGTGGGTTGTTTGGCGGCTGCCTGAGGCACATTTGTATGCCTGCGGCTCAACCACATTATAGTTTAATGTCTTCATTATACAATGCATGCGAACATAACTGTATGAAATTTGCACTTTATGGATGAAAAAATTATTGCTGGAAAGAGTTCCATGCACAGACATCACTTGACAAACAAACTCTACTAGACTAAATTTTTGAAAGCATTTCTAAGTAAATGCTTTGAAATTTTCCCATATAAATTTGACCTCTTTAGGACATGCTCACTTCCTGATGGCTGACATGCCACTGTAAGGAAAAATGAGTGAAGTCCGCATATGGAACTCTTCCCTCAGAACAGTCAGTAACAAATGGATATCTATGACCTTGTTTCACTTCAAAAAAGTAAGCGTAGGATTAGTTTCAAATAATAATGTAAAGAAATGAACGAAAACAATTCAAAATTGCCAAGAGGGATTCAAAGTAGTGTATACTGAATGAGTAATATGTACCGTACCACTAAGAAGGCGAAAATTGCTAATGCAATCTGAAACCTGACACAGATTGGCACAATATCTAATGTATAGGCACATATTGAACACTGCCGTCCGTAACTACAAAATCTGCAAATCATGTTAGAGCTTCTGTAACTTAAGCCACTATGAAAAATACGGTCACAAAATCAGGAAATACAGCCTGTTATATTACGTGTTTCCACTCGACATGCTGGCGTTTACTTACAACACAATGTAGGCCGCAGTGCAACACGCAACTCTGTGCTGGTTGGTATGCCGTAGGTTACAAAGGAGGCCTAATGGCCAAAACATGAAAATGGTTCAATATCTTGATGTTCATTACCTTTAGCACCCTGTTCCTATAATAAGGAAACAAAGTCTAACTTTTCGAAAAAACTTACCTAGACAAGTTGGCGGTGATGTCCTCTTTCATATTCGAAAGAAAAGAGGGCTCGGCTTTGGTTTTTGAGGGAAATTATTGGGTAAAACGGAAGCGTAAATGACACAACGAAGAGCTGAGAACGAAGACGAGTTTGTGAATGTAGTCTGGTGCCTTGACCTGGATGAAGTTTTTTGTACAATTTAGTAAATCCACAATGGCTGGATCTGGTAACCAGATGTGAAACAAAATGCCATCATGCAGTCGTCTTTCCCCGAACTCGGATTAAAAAATTCTGGTTTTCTTGCTTAAATGTTGCCAAATTCACCTAAACTAGGGTTACAGGGATTAAGGAACGGATCTTCAAGGTCTGAAAGTCAGTTGGTTTGAAAAGTGGACTTTGTTTCCTTTAACGGCATTATTATAGGAACACGGCGCTAATTGTAATGAACCCCAATATCTTTAGGGCACTGACCATTCGGTTTAGCTGGGGTTACAGACCAAGCGCAATGGTTTTCGTCCCTAAATCTGGTGTAAAGTTTAGGACAATGTGAACAAAATTAGTGAGGGGACTTAGCAAGGCCTAGGCCTACCTCCATCGCATCCAGTGTCGGGAAGCTGGAAATTGCAAAGCCATCAATTATATCCTCGTCATTGGAGCTAGACCGTGAGCTCTTTCTCTTCTTGGGCCGATGCCTTGTCCTCTCCCTAGGCCCCCGAGGGGGTGGGGGTCCATCGTCGTCGTCATCCCCACTGCCCCCATTATCCTGCGATTTATTCTCCCCGTTCTGGAGCATTTGCATTTGTTGTCTCTGCTTCAGCTCCTGCGCCCGTTCGCGCCGGCGATTCCGCTGCGAGCGCTTCTTCTGCTCGTTCTCCATGCCCGAGTCCGTGCTGTGTGGAAGCCCTGAGAATCACCCACGCCTCCTGTGGGGGAATTCCGGGAATTCGGGACGCCAAAATGGTTGAAAATCTGGCAGATTTCGCAGTGTTTTGGGGTCTAAACTCAACAGCAGATTCCAATAGGAAAACACTCCTTCCCTTTCATGAGTTGGTGTCCCACTTAAGTTCCATTTTGCATGGAGAAGCCGGGTACCAGCCGACTATTTTTTTCCTGTGCAGATATGACCGCGATAGATGCACGGGGGCGCCCTTTCAACAGCGATAGAATTTTCGTCTGCGCTTCCGCCAAGAAAGTAGTTCATTATGAGCTTTCTTACTTCATCAGGTAACGACCTTTAAGTATACCCTTATCCTCCTTTGTAAGCACACTGTAATGAGAGTTTCCTCAGCGATCACGTCTTTACTTTTAACTTTTCGCGAGTATCTTTCGACATGTTATTCAATTTTTTACAAAACTGGAGAAAAATCGAAATTTTTAGACCTTCTTGTTAAGTAAAAATTAATCAAAAACGTTCTTTAGACGGTCATTACTATTCATTAAAATAGGTACGGAATTTTTTGTTAAACAACGAAAACGATCAGATAGATAAAAGCTGTTCTGCAAACTGTGTAAACTGCCTTGTCATCAGTACTCTGTCGGCCGGGAAATTATGCCAGTTTTCCTGGCTACTTCCGACAGTGGTAATTTACAACACTGTGATGTCATAGATGACGGAGCATCTTGGTGATTTTAGTAGACCTACGTATTGTCAAATACATCAAGTTTATTCAGAGAAACTTGTGGTGAATCAAAGAAGAAAAATATGTTTTAAACTCTGGAATTTATTTACAAGATTCATGTAGGTAACAGTGAACAGAAAAAAATTGGTATACAGCCAACTGAAGGGTTGGAAGACAGCAGAAGATTATCGGAAATAACGAAAGAAAAATCCCAGTTTCGTTCAGTGGACCCGTGACATAGAGAAGCGGTCCAGACAAGACCCGACCTTGACCTTGGAAGTGCATGGGTCAACTAAGACAAGACGTTTTGCATCGTCATGAATGAATGGACCATAGGCTAGACCCTGATGAGAGAAAAAAATCGAAACAAATTATAAAACGCATCAAAAAAACAACGGGACATGTTCTAATCCATGATGCGCAGTAAATGGAACGTTCTATTCGGGGCCTACTGCGGTGTTGCGCAAAAGAGTAATGAATGCGTTTTCCTTGGATGAAAAGAATAATTTCATTTGGTGACTCCGTACCACTTCATAACTTAGTGGAACATCCCATCCATCACCACACAAAATGCAACCACCTAATTCACGAACAGTCAATTTAGTCGTGTAACACCACCCGGAATATTAGGCCTACCGTGCGGTGTGATCATGGGGTGACGTGACGACAGTTCAGTTTGACTTACTCACCGACTCATTCTTTTTTTCTCACGAACGATGTTCATGAATAGTCATACTTGTATTATCAAAACTAGCTTGAACACAAAATGAGGCTCAGCAACGTGAACAGACAAAATACTGAATGCAAGAGTTCATTTAATAAACTACAGTCTCCTGGTACATCTTCTGGTTGGAGAAAGCGCCGGCACTCAATATTTATATTCTATGTTAAAACACTGTTTCAAAATAACAGCTGCCGGCGTTCACGCGTATAACCAATATGGCCGATTCACACACTGGAACTGATAACTCAGTCATCTGTCATTTTATTGTCCAATGATAGCCAGTCAGTATTCAACACGGGTAGTCAAGGATTTTTCTTTCTCCACACGGGTAATTGTGCAGGGCCCCGAGCTTTAATAACAACGTGTGATATTGCTTCGGGCCACAAGAAATTAGATCATTATTTTTGCAGCGTGTTGGACATCGCTGTCAATTTGGAGGGTATTTTTGTCCATTTGCAGCGCCAGACAATGTTCTCAACAACGAGTATCTTTTTGTTCGTCATGGTAGCGACAGTTTTCAAAGCAAGGTACGGATCATTATCGCCAGGACATGGCTATCAAGATAGTCTGATTATCAGACGCACCGTACCGAGTTTCCTTCGGGGTGTCAAACTTTGGGAATTTTATGACTAAAAATTTATGTGTTACAAATTTGAATCTTACAACAAAACCAGTCGTGACGTTTTTGCTCGTGCTTAAATCATCAACCAAAAAATTACTGTCTCAGCAAAATCGTGAAAATCATAACTGGACGGGGCGTTGAACGATTTTGTATTTCTCGTGAAATGCACGTCCAATATTCTTTTCACGATCTAGTTGTCAGCTTTTCTGAATAACACAGCGGTGGCAAAGAATACGTATCCAGAGATCGCAAACTGTTTGATGTCTCAAAAGATTGTATTCTAAAAATTGCGGGGAACCCATCAGACGTTTGGAATCACATGCTGAAATCAAAATGTCAAGTAAATTCGTTGATAAAAGCAGAGTTGTCCCTGAGGATTTCGGGTGATGATCTTTGATGTACAGCTCTTATATACCTAACCAAGTTTTCAGGATGGCATTAACAGGACATTTGAGGGGTGGATTTCGCCAGTTGGTTAGGCGTGCCGACAAGATAGTCCTTCCAAATATGCACGCAAGAATAACGGAAGTTCATTTATTTTGAATTGGGGGAATTTCTCTCGCACCTCAACATAGGCCAAGCATACAGCTTGATACAAACACATGTAAATCGCTCAATATCAGGCCTACATCCAATCAGTATTCGCTGCTGACGTCTAAATAATAAATGATTACTGCATGTTTTATTCAGTTATCTTGCCAGTTGCATGTCACAGGGGCGCCGAGTCGAAGTACAGAATATTGTTTGTGGTGGACCGTACGCCACTGGGCCCAGGGAGTTGTTTTTGATTCCGCTCGAAACGGATTCGAGGTTCGACAAGTGTGTCTCGATATTTAATTTCGTTCATGTTGAAACAATCTTATAGGTCTTTGCATAGGGTATACTTGCCTCCGATGCTGGGGGGGGGGGGTCAATGCGTCAAATACCAAACAACTACATATGCCGTGTCCTACTTTTCGAAACCACAGGACATCGAAAGTAGGCCTAAAAAATCAGCTGGCATGTTTTTATCGCGCGCGCTTAGGTTAGTCATTTGTTATACGTAGCAATGACAGATGTAAGTTTACAGCGCCGACATCTGTATGAAAACAATTTCTGTGGAAGTAAATTATGGAAGCACTTTGTGCAGTGACCGGTATTTTCCCATTTATAGTTTCGTAGCATCTCGCCCCTGGTCAACAAAACTTGACCGGAAATTGAAACGAATCCGAAGTCGAGTCCGCGTATAAGGAAAAATTACAAACCAAAGGTTGACCATTTTGCCGGATGACTTCCACATTTCTGTAAATTACATAAATCTCTTTTTTTTTTCAAATTAGAAGAGTTGGAAAACGTTACAAAGAGGTCATGTACACTTTCAGAAAATTGCCTTTGCTCTAAATGATACTGCTTGAAATAGACATAATAAATTTCCATTCGACATCTTTTTTTTTCTTCCGTACAATCCAATTAATATTAATTTCCGTGTGGTAACATTCACGTTTTCACATACACAGAGTAAAAGCTAAATGTTCATTAACTGTATATGCCCCCAAAAGAGAAAGGCTTCTTTTTAGTTTCAATGTTTTACCGAGTAAAAAAAATTAAAATCAAAACAACCCCAAAAAACAAACACCAAGAAAAAAAAGAGGACATAACAAAACCCCAAACAAACAAAACAATCAAACAAAAACAAATATACAGAATTAAAAAAAAAAAAGAATCGACACAATCATCCCCAACAGTCAAGAAGACATTCACTGTTTCGCCAGTAACTCGCACGATAGCGAGAGAGGAATTTAGAAGGTGGATTTCCAGACGTAATTTATTTAATAACGAGCGATTACCGACTTCCGACGAGCTGGCGCAAAATGTTCGCCAGCAGTTATGCGTAACACATTAACGACTAAACGGTAATAGCACTGCCATAGGAGATAATTGCAGATATCCTTTGTTTTGAGAATTGCCTTACATGTAGGCCTAACCCGAGGCTGAGAATAACGCTACGTTCCGGGGCTTTCGCATTATTTCGGGAGGAAAGGGCAGGATTAGTCCCCCTTCCCACAAATTGTCCTCTCGATATAAAAAAGCTGCATGGTTGATTGCCCAAGTTGGCATCAAATCACCGAATGCTCTCGTACAAAACTCTCAACTAAACATCTGAAATGTCGTTCCACCATGCATGAAATTGGAAATGTCAAATGTATTTCGTCCTTTGTGTTATATTGTGCTCTGGTCCACAAATAGAGGGAATCGCTTTCCGGTCCCCCGAAAAATGTACGGCCCATCAACATTAATTACCTCTACCAAAACCACAGGGCACACGGTTACCTTCTAGAGTTTAGAAGTTGTGCGTGGGGGTTGATGTAGTTTCACTGCCCAGTTGTAATTTCACGCTACAACTTCACACTTCAGAGTGAAATTTTACAAGCAGGAAGCTTCGATAGTTACTGAAATCAGGGTTGTGGAATATTAGTTTCTTGTTTGCCGTTTATACTTCGTCGGTAAGGAACCTAGTCTGCCACAGTTCGTGGTCTTTTTTTTTAACTGAGGCGCATGTTTCTGAAGGGTAAAAAGACTGGAATTTCTGATAATCATTGGGAAATGTTCGGTAAAGTTTCACATCTTCACACCCCCCCACATAATTTTGATCTTTTTTTACAGAAACGTGGGACTGTGGTCCAGTTATACCATTCAGGGCCTGTTGGCCGACCAGCTGTCCGTTTTGGACTACGTGCGGGGAATTCCAGCGGAACGAGGCCGCCAACTCCCAGGGTGCTGACCTGGCGGCAGGACCCATGGAGGGACACAGACGGGCCCCGCCTAACTCTGCCGCGGCCACTGGCATCTGCTCAGTCGGCCATGTCCCTCTTGCGGTTGTAATTGTAGCTGGCCTGGGCCTACTTAGGTCTTGAATTTTAATCACTGCAACAGGCCGAGCTTAAAATCCAAGTTTACTCTTTTTTTTGTGTATTTTTTGGGAGGGCTTTAAAATTTATAATTTATTTGAAAATACATTATTTCATTTTTGAAATACAATTCAAAGGGTAGTTGGGACATGTAAGCTAATTATAAACAAAAAACAACCCCCCTCCACCAAATAAACATAAAACAAAAGAAAACAAAAACCAACAACTGAAACTTAAGTGTTTTGTTGTTACTCCAACACGGTCCTTTCTTTCAGCCATGTATACATGTACATGTATGTGAAACGAATCAACCACACAACAAGGTGTACAAAGGAAAAATCTGGATTTTTAAATCACGGTTGGTGATTTGTTCTCATTGAAGAAAAAAAAGTTACAGGCAGACATGCTCCATGATATGAACACGTCATTTTAAACTAGTTTTGGAAAACTTAGGCATGGTACGGTTTTCCATTCTGGTAGGGCTCAAGCACCAAAACTTTTTTTGGCCAGTCCTTCGGACAACAGAGAAATTATCTCGTCCTTGGAGTCTGTAGACTGACCGCTAAAACATTACGTAGCATGTTTTTGCTTTTTTTTCCCCAAGGTGTGAGATTTAGAGAAATTCATGACATACCCAGTGGAGGGGTTATACAGATAACAATAAAATAATGTGACTCTTCAGAGCTTTGAAAAGCTAACAAGAGACAAGTTTTCTTGCCAAAGGCTACGATGAAGTGAATCTCCGACTTGGGGTTTCTGGCAAAAAAAGGAGCAACGTCTGAATGATTAAAACTCTGAAAAACCCAGAACTTTGGGCATCAAAAGTCCTGAAATCCAGCAATATCCTGAGAAATCACGCCCCTTTTTTCAAAGTTCTGCTGGTTTACCATTGATGAGCTCAAGTTTTATCCTGGATTTACGACAAGTAGTTACTGGGGGCACTGAGAATGCTGAGTAATTCCCCCAAAGAGCAGAACCCCCAAGAGCAAGTGTCAAATGAAAATTCAGATAGGGTGAGGTTGAGAGACCCCATCAAAAGGAAATTCTGAACCCCCAAAATAAATGCCTTAAAAACCATAGAATCAGGAAGGGTAATGACGTTAAGTGAAATACCTGCAAGCGCGATAGCATATTATCCCACAACAATTATACTGCATTTTTATGTTATATGATTGGCCCAATTACAATAAAAAATTATCATAGAAACAACTGAATTGTGGCATTCTTTCACCTAACTATCGACTGGTTTTGACCTTTTGCTCTTCTTGTTCCGTTTGTGCTTTTTCCGTTTGTTTCTCTTCCCGGAACCTCGTGTGTCAGCAGGTCTAAAAAAGGAAATTGAAAAAAACAAAGTCATGATGGACTGGAAACAGTATTTCAGCACAGATTTGGGAACAAGACAGTGAACTAAAAACACTTTAACAGTTTGGAGGCAAACTGTGATTCATGTAGTTTTTTTGGGTGGGCGAGGCAGAACTGTTTGAGGAAATATCTCCGAAGTCGGACATGCCTGAAGCATTCCTCTGAGAATCCTGTCCGATTTATTTGGGAATCGTGTGCTGTTCCAGCTGGAACCATGTGGAAACATTTGCCTTCGTGCAACATACTAAATTGGAAACAGGGCCCCCTTCTGCCTGAGAACCAGGCTGGGAGACATTAACTGTTCCCAATTCGGGACTTGATGTGTTCCAAATTTGGCAATGACATGACATGAATCGTTCATGTGGCACCTTCTGTTATCAACAGACAAGGAACAGGCTTTTAAAGCTAGAAAAATCATGGCTCTACCTTATCCACTTTCTGCTGGATGGAATTTGCATATCTGGGACAAGTTCCCGGGTGATTTTCAAGATTTTCTGCTTTCAAAATTTTTCAAAAATCATAACTTCATTCACTGTATGTTTACACCCACACGAATGACTGTCTGGTGGCTTCTCTAATCTGACAGGCAACCTCCACTGACACCCGAGCATTGCAGCCAGGCCTGCCACCCAATAAAGAGAGCCCAGATTTTGTGGTGTTAGGTAATTTCCTTTGTTCCCAAAACTGGCCTCGTGGCTACTCTCATTTGACAGGCAACCTCCTGAATGGCAGTGGTGTCTTTTCAAATGCAGCCAGATGAGTGCACAGCGGTACTGCAATGCTCATTACTTTTGTCCCCGCTGATAATCTGCGGGTGCTGAATGTCGCAAACAGTGGTATACTATTTCAAAACAGTGACGGATTATCTCCGCTAATATCAGCCAAAAAATGATGGCAATTCCCAGCAGCTCGGTCTTTTGTTCCGAGTATGGTCTTTTGTTACAAGGCCCAGCTCCTTTGTCTGATTTCAGGTACCCCTGGCTAACAAACTCAAGGTCTCCGGTACCAGGAACCCTGGCATCGAGCCATTAAGTAGTTTTCTGGGTTCTCTGGGTGTAATAATCGGGGGCAAGGCACCTGTGGTTTAATGTTCCATCCCAGGGATGGAATTCTTACACCAGCCGCACAATGATTTTCAAAGGGGGCATTTGTTAGACAATCAGGCTTCAAGGATCTCTCAAAAGAGTGTATATGGTGGGGGGGGCTATTGGCCAATGGGCCCCCCCGGCACCCTCCTTCCGCCACTGCCACTGGATTCTTATGGACAATAGGGGGTCTTTTGTGCCCTGTAAGTAATGGAAATTCGTGCATGGCAAGTGAAGGTGGGGATGGGGGTATGACCCAAATCCTACAATTGTATGGCCATGGAAATCTGAGGTGGGGGTGAGGGGTGCAGGGTTTTAAATTCTGGGCGCATGGGGGTAGCCCCCGCAATTTTGAATGGGGGGGGTAGTCTACTGGATCAATCTCCTACTTTTTTTGTGGCAAGCAGAAAGACAGGCTAGATTTTGAGGTATTTTTAAACCTTCCCAACAACCAAAATGCATCCAATAGCACTGAAAAGGAGAGAAAAAGTACACATTTTTAAAGTATGCCATTTCGATGAAAGGCCGAGATTATACATAAAATGTACTTTTGTATTGTTAGAATCATGTGGGGTCCACCAACACCCACCCCCGCCCCCTCTTACTAATGTCAATGGCTGGGCAAGTTTTACATCATTCCCCAGACCTCCCAGTCCCTGGAACAAATTTATGCCACTTGCGGAGGGCGGTGGACACGACATGGCATGAGGGGAGGTGTTACCAAGAAGATACATCTTTGTCACTGTTGCATGATTATGAGTTTTTTAAGCTTTAAACAGTGCACTTCAAGATTTATACTGCCTGTTCTCCAATTCTGCCGGTGCTACTTAATATCGGCTTGCCTGTTGGAAAGGTGGAAAAATCACCTCGCATCACCATTTTTTTGTTTCTCACCAAGAAAAAAAAAAAGCAGGAGGAGATCAAATGTCCCATCCCCCTGGTCAAATGTGGGGAGATATATGGGGATATATCCTTTCCTGTCCCCTCCCCAACCTGGCATCAGTACACATCAGTCCTGGAATCTAACTAGCAATAATGCATTATGTTTTCACATTCAGGTATAGAGGCTTTTCATGTGATGTCACTTGATGGGCAAATGCAGTTCAGGAAATGTTTCAAGTCCGCGGCACCGCATGCATTTTTGAACACGCATCTTTCTTTTGGTAATTTCACGTATGGCAGAATGCTGAAAGACTTTGGAAGCGTGCAGATTGAACGCTGACCCTCAAAAATCATGTGACTGAAGAGTTTCTATATTCCCGCGCCTCAACACAGCCCCGACGCCAATCTGTCGCACGCTCTTTGAACGGCCAACTGTCTCAAATTTGCGATGCGTTGATTAGCTGTATTGGCATTACCTGTTGCTAAACGCCTTGAGGACGCTCCTGACCGCCGAGGTGAGCTCACCCGATCGGCTGACTTCCACCTTCTTCTGAAGTTCCTCTAGCCTTGACTCCATCTTGGAGAAATTAGGGAGCTGCAGGGGTGGGCAGGGACGGGAGAATTCGATTGGACGCTTTATTGCTAAGCTTTGTGCACGCACCCATTAGCCTTACAAGCCGAAGCGCATGTGAAATGGTTCGTCTTGTTCAGCCCCTGAAGCCTTGAATGTAACTGGGACAGAGAACCTTTTACTTAACTCCCTGACACTTCTGCAAGGAACAGTCCCAGAAACTCTTTAATTTTCCACCATATTGGAAATCAAAGGCACTTTTCTGTGCAAAGACCTTCAAGAAGTAACAACGGTTGGACTACCTTTTTTAAACACAACCCACTCCTACAACCTACAGTTAAACATGACAAATAGTGCCAGTGGAAAACTATAAACTGTCATGGAAAGACAACTGATAATCACTTATAATAGGACTTGGAGATGTGCTTGGACTAATCTGAACTTATATACACGAAGTCGGGGACTATGTGAGGCCGATCAAAAAATGGCGGTGGCCCTCCTGGAAGTGCTGAGCCCCCTTCTCTGAAGGCTACCCAATGACATCAGGGAAGCCTGTTTCAGATGTTAACAGCAAGTGGAAGTTCCTGTCATAATCCAACAGGCTCTGGGCTCTTCTACTGTTTGGTGGATTTGGTGGATTTGACAAAAATCTTTAAAAAACGGGAATTGGACCACTAACAAACCAGAACTGATGGCTGCAGCGGACTGCATTCCACCCTGTCCGATTCACTCTCGTGTAGCATCTACTATGACATTTAAGGGCCAAATATTTGGGGGCTCAGGTGCATGGGCATCACCAGATTGTGTCCAGGGAGTGGCAACCACTTTTTCAGGGGGGGGACGCAAAGCACTCTTCAGATAAAAAGATAAACAATTAGCAAGTAGAATGGATTAATTTTGAGGGTTTCTTTCTGAAGGAATTTGGTGATTTATTCTCTTTTATCTTGGTTTTTTTCATATCTATCGGTTTTGTTCCTTTTTATTTTTCAAATCTTCCTTGTGAGGACCATGCCAAGGTGCTATGCTCCAGATATCTCCAACAGGAATAGACTGATTTGAATTAACAAACAACAAATAACTTCCCGGAAACAAATATGGATTAGCCAAAATGTGTAAACAAAAATTTCAGTTCTTATTGTAGAAGAATAGGTAAATATTTTCAGATATCACAAGGTTCGTGAAGCTACATCGCGTATATCGGAACATGTTGAGCTTTTCAGCTGATGCCGCCATTGGGGTCTGGTTACCTTATTCACGCAGTGACAAGCATTGGCAAACTCCCGCAGAAGAATCAGCAACTGAAGAAGAAACTTGGGTTTGATGACTTGCTCTCCGTCCAACATGCTCTGCAACACCTGTACATCGAAAACCGTAAATCACACAGTCTCATGTACATCTTTGCAAATTTACTTTTTACTGTTGACTTTAGAACCACTTTTTGTGGATTGGGAAGATTTAGGTACATTCCATCATCTGGAATAAAAAGCACTAGTCTTACCTCACGGCCACGGAGAACCACAATCACACAGTCACACATGTATTTTTGCAAATTTACTCTTTTACTGTTGACGTTAGAACCACTTTTGTGGGGGGGCCTTGGGATTCATTTTATTTTCTGAAAAAAAAAAACTAGTCTCACCTCAAGGCCATCTTTCAAGAGTCTCTCGCTTGTGTTGCTCCATCTGCCAGAGTCACCCTACGACAAACAGCACCGCAAAGAAAATGGATCAAATCCATGACTTTTGGAGAGAATGGGGGTCGAATTTAACTGGATAGCCTCTGCAGGAGTGAGCAATGACTTCTGGAAAGAGCTGGATCCACTACTTTAACACCCAGAATCTTGGCTAGGGCTGTGAAAGGGTGCCCAATGACCTAACCAGTATCGGGGGCGTGTTTGTTTTACAAGGATCTGGATCAGTGGTCCCAACACTGGCTTGCTCTATCCATTATGAGGGTTCTGAAGTCAGTGAACCAATGTCCGATCACTGACCGCGATCTGGATCTGCGTGAAACAAACAGGCTGCTTGAAGTGGTTCTAGATAACAGAAAAGCCTACCACTAACTGCACGAACAGATAACTTTCATTCTTGAGATGAAGAAAATGAAAGGGTTTCAGAAAGATTTTTGTGGGGAACTAGCAAAATAAACGCCAGGCTACATGGACTCTGAAAACAGTTATGTCCGAAGGTTACTGACGAGCCTCTGCAGTAAAATAGGAATTCAAATGTACTTTGCACGTTTGCACTTTCTATGTTCTTTGAATTTGGGGTGAGCCTTCTTTCTTGTGTACCTTGGAGCCTGTGCTATACTTCAGTAGGGTATCTGGTCCCCAGTCTGCCCATGCATGCACACTACTAAACTGGGCTGACACAAAGACCGACATCCCGAGCTATTAGGTAGCTTATATTGAACTCACTTGTACAGGTCTGCTGGACATAAGCAGAGCTAACAATCTACAGGCTTGAGTCTGAAATGAAATAGACAGACGGAGATTGAGATTTCAAATGGACACGTGTATGTACTCATTTGACATTGTTTTCGGAAAGAAAAGCATTCATTTACTGTGGGGTTTACCTTTCGGTAAAGCTGGCAACCAGTGCTGATATACTGGACAAGATCTTCGGCAAAGTGCCAAGCCAGGTTCTGTCAGGCAAGAATGTGAATGCAGTTACAAATAACTATACAAGCCAGAAGACCCCAACCCCACTAAAAAAAAAGAAAGTTTGTCAATGTTCCTGATCTTAAAGCTTACGACACTTATTTACATTATCTACAATAAGCCTTTTGCGAGTTAACTTTGACTCAAATCTGGTACACCGAGTTCTTTAAGTTCATGTGAACATAACAACTTGAATTCTCCATACTACATACTGTTCGTATACCTCGTGATTCGGGGCAAGCTTGTGCTTAGTTACATAAGAGACGCCTTGCAACAATGCACTGTTCTCAATGGATAGGGACGGCACAAAGGAACCAGTCCATTCCAGAGATGGTGGTCACTATGCAAAAGCTTGCCCCGAATCATGAGGTATAGCAACAGTGTCTTTAGTTTGGGGGATTCAAATTGTTACGTTTATGTGCAATCAGATAACTCAGTGTACCAGATTTTATTCAAATTTAACTCGCAAATGGCTTTTACTCCAAGGGTCAATAAAATTACTTTGACATGTATCATGACATTTAGTACATTACCTAGGACTCTTTCAGTAAAAAGTTTGACATCTTTTGGCCAGATTTGGCACTGAAAGCTTGACAAAGACACAGTCTGGCAGGCAGGCTCAAAAGCCTGGATGAGTCATGCAATTCATACTTACGGGGAACCGTTCAATCAGCTCCGAGAAGAGAAGAGAGTGGAGGTTGGTGCTCCTGCAGAGGATAAGGATACTGGTGTAATTCTTAAGCAAATAAGTCCAGACAACGTACACGACTTTGTCTTTCCATGCTGGCTGAAGTTTTCCTTTAAAGTTTCCTGCAAGTGACCAACTTGATTCGACTGGGAGGTGCCGGATATTAATGTATAGATGTAATGGGCATGGCCTTCAGTGAATGGTTGGCTTAAAAAGTCTGGTCTGATATGTGTACAACAAACCGTATGTCACACAGAAGTCCATGCTGCTGAGGTATCCTAGCATGTCCCAGACTGATTACACATCCAATATTTTGGCCAACTATTAAGTCCAAAGAGCCCTCACAACCTACCTGTGAGTCATGAAGTCTTCTAAGGCACTACAGTACAGCTTGCTTATCCTTTCCACATCCAACATATTTGACTGGAACACAGAAAAAAAAAAATAAAGCAAATCACAAGTTAGCTGGTAACATGTTGCTGAACCAAAATTATTTTAAATCTGTACATCACGGTAGAACAAATATTCCTTTGTTTCATCTGCAGGCTTGTGCTCTGAAAGAAGTATGGCTCCCTAAATCCCAACAATCCAGCTTTGACACATCTCTTGGTTGGGTGACTGACTGACCTGTGGAACATTTTCCTGCGTGACAGAGCTGGCTTTCTTCTCCTCGGCCCTCTGGTGTCTCGTTTTCACAGGAGACAGGTCGGTCATCTCGACGTTGCCTCGTAACACCCGGATCTGTTGCGACAAATGTACCACAAAGGAAAAGAATGACCTTTGACCTTTGTCTGATTACGCAGCACCACTCTTGATGCAAGTCAAAGAAATCCACCAAAGTCTAGGACTTCGAAGTTTGTTCACGGTGTGTGATGTCTTCCCAGATGTCTTAAGCTTGAATATCAATGATATCCGGGATGTTAACGTGTTAAAATTGAAGTGGAATTGTTGGCGGAAAGTAAAGAGAAATAAAAAACAGGAAAATATCCGGCACTTGGAAATTTGATGATGGTTTGCAGGGGGAAATAATAAGCTTGAAAATGAACAACGTATGGGGACATAACTGATCGACGCAAAATGAATTTTAGTTATTAAGTTTTGAGAGAAAAAAACATATATTGATCTTTTTTAGGTCAAATTACCAGAAACAAGCAGCCAGTTGACGAAAGTGACACAGTCATAACGGAAGTTGCTGAAAAAGAAAACAGACAAAGGAAGTGACTTGAAACTGTCAGGGTTTAAATAAGTGCTTGTATCAAAGATGATGAGTCTGCGCATAAGACATAATGTAAGTTTATGAAAGAGAAAACCAAAAGCTTGAGAATGTGAAAACACTATAAAGCTTGCTATTGGACTACTGTCAAGAATGTGGAGAATATGGACCAATTACATGGTTGGATACAAAAATCTGATGAAGTTTTAGCTTTTTACTCCTTTCCCAATGATGAAAAAATCGTCCATCTAAGGTGGATGGTTCTGTCTGAAGCTTAAATGTGTTGAAGATGACAGCAGGCTATCGGCCACTATACAAATACAACACATCATAAAGCACTGGTTACCTTTCTTAGCGATCTGCAAGATTGCTTCAATGGTGTCGTGTAGCAATTCTCTCTGCTCTGTGAGATTATGCGGATACTAGGAGACAGTCCAGATAATAAAGTGTTTCACTTCCAATAACATGACATAAAATGCAAAACTGGAGACGTATAAGAAATTGAACAGAGAGTAAGTACGTCACTACACCTGGCATTTTGGTATTTTTTAAATACAAGTAACAGCAATAAAACATCTATAATTTAGGCTAGATTTAAACAAAATATTGAAATAGTTGATGCCTGTATTAGGTGCCAAAAGAGGCTGTATCACATGAACTCTGGGGGCTAAACATACATTTTAGGAAAACATTTGAGAACAATGACCACAGAAAGCACATGTGAATTTTTGGAGAAGCCTCACAATACCTTTCTGACCCTACAGAGCTTGTTGTGAAAGATGCTGACTGCCTTCTCTGACAGGACGTGCTGGTCCTTGTGCACGGATGCTGTCTGGGCGACCACCAACAACGGCAGAACCAATTCCTGTGGACAGTGGTGTAAAACAAAAGGAGTTGTGATTCGTGTGGGAAGTGTCCTTGAGACTTGAAGTCACAGCTCCTTTCCACTGGATCAACGTTCGCTGAACGACCAGAAATTACTGTCATGACAGAGGAGTTTTTTGCCCCGATTTTCCGGGTTGCTACATGACGCATCTATCTGAACCATAGCACTTGAGTGAAAAATTGTCCTTGACCCTGCTAGACACAGCATAGTGCAGCAGGTGTAAACAACCTAGTGCACTTTGTTTGCACTGGGCAATCAACAGCAGCCTAACAAACTGGCCATGTGGAAACACTGCGATCTGGTCCCATTGAACAATGCCACTGATGGATCGTGTGGTGACTGGCAACCACAGACTCCCAGGCTGTTTGGCCTTGGGGACAGTCGACCCGTTGGATCTCATCGCATTGGACAGGCAAGCTACTTTGACAAATGACGCAGGTTATGCCAAAAACTGCCCTGCCTGTTACTCCCTATACTGCCCCTAATCACCAAAGCACTGTGTATCTTTTTTCTGGTTTTACCAATGAATAAATACAATGTACTGTAGTGTTGCATAGCTGCTAGTGAGTTCATTAGCAAATATTTCTGGCCTCTGGAGTTGGAACTACACGCACCAGTATTAGAGGATTCGATTGCTGTCTCTTGATGAATATGTCTAGCAAATCCAGGACTCTAGAAAATTAAAGGAGAGAACAATTTCTGTCACTTATTAAAAAGAAAGAGAAAATGACAATATAAATATATGCCAAGATTGTCAAAACTTGACAAGTCGCCTCTGACACTATGTCGACAAAAGGCACTGCAGGTTTTTTGAAAAGAGTGATCCACCCTAACCAATGAAAACAGCAGTGAATGTGCAGTAGGAACACCACTTTTGAACATGGCAAATGCTGATAAGTTTATAAAGTTCTTGCATGGATTTTTACAGTTACATCAGTGAATCGACATGTGGCAGGCTGCACGGTGCCTGAACAGTATGGCCTGACGCGCGCCACCTTTTTTTTTCCCTCAGCATCGTTACACTGCTGATGAGTGACGCATGCCCACGTCTTTTCCACGCACTGAGAACAAGGTTCAACTTGGTGACTTAGCACTTCGTGTGTACCTGAGCTTGAAATGCAGCAGCACAGTGTTGGTCTCCTTCTTGCCTTTCCTCCGGTCGGCCATCTTGGCTTTGAAGAGACTGGAGAGCGCCGTGTCCAGCCTCATCATCGTGTCGTCGTCAAAGTTGCTGGCAACATCGTCATCGTCACTGTCATCCTGGGTTGAGGGTAAAAGGGGTCAGGGCAAGTCAGGCTTGAATATAATTTACATAGTACTTTCAACTGACAGTGCTCTATACCGTGCAAATAAATGTTTTTAACTGAGTCATCAAAAAATAAAAACACTTGAGTCTTGAACGTGGGGATGTGACCCGTTCCAGAGTGTGGACTTGTGGCCGCACTTGCAACCGGACTTGTGAAAAGTGCTGTGAAGGGACTAGTAGATGGACTTGATTGGAACACCCTCAGTAGCCATCTTGGAGGATAATGTTCTGAACTATGCCGAAACAATTCTATTTCTAATCTTCAATCTTCTCCTCCAAGTACGGCCCTCTTTTGGGAGGAATAACCTTGCTCACCTCATCAGCTGCTGCATCGCCCAGTGCTGTCTTGACATCGTTGCGGAAGAACTCGTCGACGTCATCATCTTCATCGTCCTCGTTGTTCTCATCTCCGCTCTCGCTGTCCTCACTGTTCTCTGATTCGTTGTGACTGTCCTCGCTGGACGGCTTCTGCTTCTGGAAAAGTAGATGGTTCACTGAGGGTACATTCAAGAACTTAAGGGAGCATCTCAGACGTTGGAACGTTCTTGTTCCCGCTGGAATGCTCCATTTGGGAACATTGGTTATTCCCATCTAGAACACAGCTGGTTCCCAATGGGAACAAGTTGTTCCCAGCTATTTTCTGGGGAACACTGTGTTGTGACATTAGTGTTCCTTCTGGGAACATTCTAAGTCGGTCATATCATAAATTCTAATTGGGATGCAAAGCAAACAAAAATAGAAATATCCTGGAAGGAGAAGCACTCTGCAACATGATACATCCACAATATTAGACCAGGCTAAATTGAGCATGGCGGATAGCGAGAGAAATAGAGCATTCTGGTTGGGAACAGCGCATGTTCCGGAAGGGAACAAGGCTTGTTGCAGTCAGAACAGCCGTTGTTCCTAAAAGGAACTTTCCAAGCATTCCGACTTTCGAGACTCTTCCTAAATCAGGCAGAACAGCAAAAACCACAAAACTGATGCAGTGAGTGACAGGTTACAGAACCTGAGCACTCAGGTTTTGGAGACGCTAAAAATGTTCAGCCCTAGTAGCTGACTCACCATTCAGACCTGGAACAGTGACTTGTAAAAAAAAAACTGGCAGCACTCATGCCAGCTAATTCAAACGAGGAGTCGTCTGCATGGAAGCCAGTATTTCAAGCCCGAATGAACGCAGTAGTATGGTGGTTTAACATTGCTGGCTGCACAGCATTTTCAAGAGTTATTTATTTACCTTATTCGTGTGGTTTCCATGACCGTTTGAAAGCCGTTTCTTCTTGCTGACTGGAGTTGACTCCATGACCTTGTCATTCTTCTCCTGCTCCTCCCCATCGTCATCGTCATCGTCATCATCGCTCCCCTCTTCCATTTCTGCATCTTCCTCATAGTCTGAAGAAAAAAAATGAAAAAAGCAAGAAGAAACGGTCATGCCTAAACCTCACTCTGAGTGAATGCTCGCTGAGAGTGAGAGCGTTTCTTACTTTCGGCAAAATACAACCAGTGCAGTATAAAAACCAATGGCATACTCTTTGTGCCCAAATCAAGACTGGACACCAACCAGTTCGGAAAGAAACGGTGGCTTGGTCGTACAGTGTAGCCTATGAAAATTTGCACAAATTCTAATTCAAACAAGATGACTTTGACTCAAATTTGGTACCAGACTGTCAGAAAAGGGGGGAAATATCTAATCCTCACTGACAAGTTGTGCCGTTGGTCACAAATGTATAATATTCTGTTTTAGAACAAAAACGGATTTCTCTACATGAAGTCCACACTAACCTGATTCAGTGATCTCCATATTACCATCTTCAACCTCTTTGGTTGGATCAAGAATCTGTCAACACAAGACCACATAAAGTTAGTGCTCTTACGGAAATGGTCGCTTTGGTTGAATGAAATATGGTGTGGAAAAGCAGTCATTCTTCTAGATCAGTTGTACCTAGGAACTTAGGCTACGGAGATAGATAATGCATCAGGCCAAACTGAACATTTTCTGTGTTTAATCAATTCATCTCTCGTATGCACAAATATCTACAGTCCTTTCTCAGCATATTTTGTATATGGTACACAATTCGGCACACCGTCAGTGTGTGTTCAGTTGTTTGCCGGCACAAAATGACTCATGCCCTTTTCTGCTGCCCCCGTCACAACAGTTGTTCCATGCGCATAATGTTTGTGCAGTAAACCATTACTGCACAAACATTATGCGCATGGAACAACACGGCACAGTTGTTGGACAGCACCAACTGTCATCTGATCTATCCCTCTGTGGGGTAGTTTCATGCCATGTACAAAATGACACCTCTGTGTGTCTCTGTACTGCCACCTAATTAACCTAAAGAGTGAAAAAGACCTCATTCGGGGGAAGCCATTTTTATCATGTTTCCAAAGTCGATCATATAATATGTCACCTGTTAAGCAAGGTGGTACCAGACTATTTGGGGTTCCTTGTTTCAAAATGTGGCTTAAAGCATTTTAGATATAATTTATCACAAAATTTCAAATCGGGCATGAGTTTGCACTGAACTTTTACTGCGTTGCTGTTATTTTTACTCTCAGGTTCACAAAATGAAAAGTCTTACCTCACTCTCAATTCAAGATGGTCAACACATGAACACAATCTATTCTGCTTGGGTGAGTTTTTATGTACTTACGAGAACTTGCAGAACAACTGCACGCTGACAGAGTGAAACAGAAACTTACATCCAGGAGCAGCTGCAGTGCCTCTGGGGTCATGTGAGGGCAGATCATCTTGAAGACGCCATCCACCACGGTCCGCAAGAGATGTGACGGCTTGGACAAGAGACTGAGCAAGATCTCGGTCACGACCTCCACCCACTCTGGCTCTGGAGACAAAACACAATTCCAATAGCATCTTCAATATCACGCTGGGCTCCTGTATAGGCAAAACCACGCCTTTCCGGGTATGCCATGACCTTGAAGCTTAGCAAGAGGAGGAAAACATTGACGGATGGCAATAATAAGGGAATTGACACCTTCAGAATTTTTGTAATTGTGCCGACTGCTTTGCAAGAGCCATTTCCACTTTCTTTGCACCCTGACTAGTCACGCCCTTAAACATGTGTAGGCTTGGAATCCAGCCTCTGTAGAGTAATCCAGGGACCGTAACTAGGAGCCGTTACTGTGAGGGTACCCCGCTCCCACATGGATCATTCGTGCATGCAACATACATGTACCTCTATGACCAATATGTCTAAACCTGACCAACGTACACACTTGGTAAATGAATGCATGTGACAAGCATGCGACTGTGGTACCATTGAGTAGTGGTATATCTTCCAATCAGTCTATAGACTTTATTCACGGGGCCGGCCATATTGAATTTGAAAGCAAGGTTAACTCTTCATTTTTCAATGTTGAGAGTACAAATGAGGAAATAAAATGATATTTCATGATCAATGTCCAGCTGTCTACTCCGATGAATAATTTCAAATTCATGGTTGAACACATTGAATTGTACCTTGCCAGATTCCAAAAATTATTGAAAGGGAGGCTTGGAATGCACGGAAGTATAAAACAGTCTGGTGACATCCTAATCGACAGTTTGCAATATATACAACAGATTTGGGGGATAAGATCAAAAATGGCCTCCACGTGAATAGGGTCCATTACTGCCTGCGGATGTTTAACTGAGGGGGCCCTATGCAGCGATCATTCTCGGGCCGTTCATCCATGTGAGAAATCAAGCCCAGGCTGTCACCCTGTCAAGGAGACAATTGATTTTGTTTGGAACATCGACGCCGAGTTACTTGGGACGATGATTTGTCCACATACGGCTTTGGGTCCTCTCAACCTGTATGTTTAAACACCTGTGTTGTCCTCACATCTATGGAACACGATTGGCCTTGTCTAAGGGTAATATCAATGAGGACTGTAATTCTGTCTTACCGTCCTCTGTCTTCTTCTTGAGGGATCTTCTCCTGCTCACAGCTCGCTCGTAGCATCCGTGGAGATCCTAAACAAATCACGTGATCCAAACAAATAAATTGAGACTTTGGGCCTCAAAGAGATGTCTGGAAATTTGTTTGGTGATTTGATGTGACCAGATCCAATTAAATGAGTCGGAAGCATATTGCAACAATATCTTTTTTATACACATCAGACAGAATTCACTGCAATCTTCATTCTGATGTGTCACTCCATTTTGCATCCTGATTATTATGGAAATTAAGCGGGTGAAACTGTCGTCAGCAACCAGTTCCACTAGTTATACCACTACATTACAACTTGTGCGTATTTCATCATATTTTGTCGTGCCAAAATTTGTTTTCAAATTTGTGAAAAATGTCAACAGGTTTGATTGGGTGTTACATTGAAATTTTGTCCCCGCAGATGTTCTTGTCTCGGGACAGTTTTGAAAAAGGTTTTAAGTGTGAGAAATATGTGATAGAGTTTGGAGTTGATTGGGGGGGGACGTGTGGGTGGACCGACCTGTAGTATGTCCACAGCTTGCTGCGTCTCGCTGAACATCTGCAGGCCCACGTGGAGGAAGAGGAGCTGGAAGGCTGGGCCGGCCGACGGGGACTTGGCTAGCTTGGACTTCTTGCGCAGCTTGTCCACGACCGACAGCATCTCAGCCCAAGCTCCCTGGGCCTGGATGACCAAAAAGGAATGGAAAGGAAAAAAAAGACTTTCCAAAAAATTATTTGGACTACTAAGTCTTCAAAAAGGCCATACAAAAAATGTGACCTTTTGCCTGATAATGTTGGATAATGGGTAAGATATTGCTATCTATTGTTTTGGGTGAGAAACTAGTTTCTTAAGCAGCTGCTGAAGTTAGATTTTTGATTGAGAAGAAAATTAAAAAAAACTCTCAAAGGTACTCCAAATGTATGGTAAGATATGTCTTACACCTTTCAAATCTGCGGTGGAATTTACACTAGCTTTTCTTTTAACCTTAGGTGACGAACTGGACTGAAAAACAAAGGGAATTGTTGAACTAGTCCAGGTAATGACAGCCATTAGTTTACAATATGAATGCATGGCATGTGAAATACTTTTCAATTCAAAACGAAATGACATTGGTGTAATGAGCCCGTTCGGTATTCAAAAAAAGCAAGGTCATTCGGAAACAAAGCACGCGTGGGAGTCCGCATAGACCCGCATTGAGAGGGCAGACCTCATGCGGGCGTCCGAATGACCTCGGACGTATTTCATTTTGGGCATGCGCTGTTGGGATACCAAACTGGCTCATTCTATGAAAAAAAATAAAAATCAATTTTGAATACCTCATCTGAGAAAGTTATGGCACGGTTCACATCTGGGGAGTTCAAAAGAGCCTGTCAGAAAGAAAACAGGGCACAAATTATTTTAAAATCAACACATCTCAGGTACACAGAGAAAAGGTGTGGCAAAGAAAAGTGCCCCCTGGCTTAAATGTCCTCTTGCCTACCTGCGCATAGGTCACAATGACATACACCCACAATTCCCCCGACTCAGCGCTGGTACCCTCCGGCTCCACTGGTGCCCTGGTGGACAGGTTGCACACCACCCCGAGGGCGCTGTAGAAATGCTGGGCCATCTGCTGCCGTAGCGACTCGCCGACTGGGACATCGAGCACCCTGCCACACTGTTGCACAAGGACAAATAACAACGTGTGGACACCACTGAATTTGTCTGCTGCAACCGTTGGCATCCAAAAGGGTTGCAAGAGTTCAATAAACGACTGGTTATTTTGTTCACTCATGTAATAAAATATTTAGTATAAAGTGGAGTTACGCCACTTTAGTGAAACCGGGTGCTAAATCCATCTCAGCAGTACTGCCAACCAGGTGCTAGATCTGGGGAATTTGGGGGTGTTTAGGGTAAAACTGTAATCAACCCTTGGTAATGCCAGACTTACGTTGGGGATATCTTTGGTTGCCTTCCAGACCCTGAAGAAAGCATGCAGGAAGAGAAATTGGAAGCAGTCGCTCAGCCAGTCTGTGTCCTTCTGTAGGTGAGGATTCCTGACTAAGGACAGCACCTGGAAAAGAAAAACAGAAACAAACTTAGCCTGTAAGTTGCAAGTCGAAGAAAGGAAAAAGCACAAAACTGGAGGAGAACCTTACCTGGAATCAAGACTTGTACTACAGCTGAAAGAAGAAATTTTAATTTCTGAGACCTTCAGATCTGGATCAGGGATGTGACTGGCCACTTAAAATTAAAGCTGAAAACAGCTAGCAAAGTATGTAATGTAAAAAGGTTCCCATACTTTTGTACAGACCAGCTGCACCAAAAAGCTGAAATTCAGGGTCGAAACATCTAAACAAAAAAAAAGCTGGAATCAGCTAAAAAGCTGAATTCTCACACCCCTGCTGGATCTTGCTCTCAGACCTGACAGCTTTGAAATTGGAGGTACATGGGTTGATCTTGGAAGCAGGCCTTCAGGTCTTGGTCTAGCTCTTCAATCATGCTGGCTTGTTGCCAAAAGTCTGGCTTTGAGATGGACACGATCTTGAACACCAGTGAACCTGAAATCTGAAGAAAGAAATCTGAAAGTGGCAACATCTTACCTGCATTGAAACCCAGTGTCTTCCGCTGTCGACATCACGGGGCTCGTTGCTCCTAAGAAATAGACACAGAAATGAGTAAAGTCACACACTGGACCACACAAGACCCATGATGAGGTTAGAACTGTGGGCTCTTGGTTTCTGTAGCCTCAAAATGGATTAACCACGCAAGCTCAGTAGGCCCATCCATGTTACTAAATCACCATGGTAACTTGAACAGAAAACATGGTAATACACATGCATTATGCATAAATTAGGTGACAATCAATCTCAGGAAAAAAGGGACTCTCTCAAAAAGGAGGAATTCAATGCTGAATGTGTGTCTATGAGTTTGACTATCAATTCCTCGATTTTGAGATAAGCAAACGTTGAACTGTTGGAATCCATCATACCTAGTGCATACTTAGCAATGTCTAAAACTAATCCATGTGAGGTGGTAAACAGAGGTGGTCATTTAAACTGCCATACTTAACACTCCGTCAGTCAGATTCTACTGGCTATAGATCCCTAGCAGTCCCAAATCCTCTGATTTTAATATGATTTTACATACATCCTAGGGGGTTAGGGCTAACTTAGTCAAGTGCCTTGAGAAAATTCACAGACATAAGAAGAAATCAACAATCAATCAACATCCTATTACGCTTACCCAGCATTGACTGAGCCTGTGTTAAATAGCTCCTTCAACCACCTCAGATATAACCTCACTGCATCAGAATTGAACTGCAGGAGATCAAAAAATACAAGCTGATAGGATTCTTCAAGGCAGCCAGAACCATTATCAGTCTTAAAAAAAAATATCAAAGTTTGTGGTACAATGTCCTCTCGAGAAAATAGCCTATTTGACAAACTACTGTACAATGAAGGTACGAATTTTCACTCGCCACTGAAATTTGTGCACAAAGCGTTTGGCTCTGCTAACCATATATGAAGACCATTCTGAAGATCATTCTGTGCTCACAAAGCCAACAGGAAAATTATGTACAACACAAGATAACAGCTATTAAGTTAAGGGATGTACGCATATGCACAAGTCAACATTCTTGCCAAGAAATTGGTTAATAAATTTCCTGTTATCATGGACAGACTCACGTTGCTGATAATTGAGTAAACGGTCCGACTTTTGGTGATTTCGTCAAAGTTGAAGTGCCCCGGACTGAGTAGCAGTCCCTTGACTATGGCCAACTGCGTCGCCGAGTCCTCCATGTTCTTGACGAGGCTAGCTAGTGAACTACTCTGTGGGGGACAGAGGCAAAAAGATTTATCCAATCTGAGCTAATATTTTAAATTAGTGTTTTGAGACAAAAAGAGATGTCAGTGATTATATTGAGGTTGTGAAATAAGTAAAATGAAAACTTTAATGAACTGCCTAAGTGGACACGGATTTGAAATGCTACATGGATTATATTTTGTGAAAACTGTTTCACATCAATAAACTAAAATGGCAAAGCCGCCATGGCTCGCTGTGTGTTATCAATTGAATTTATTTTCTGTAATAACAGCTTATGTTAAGAGACATCCAAGTTATACAAATATGGTTACTAAATTAAACAAGAAAATACTAACCAAGCTTCATCCAAATTTTGTACAAGATTGGTTGGCATACGACTGCGATACAGATGTACAAGATATTTTATTGACCTTAGCAATAAAAACCATTCTACTCTCTAGGAGAAAAAGCCTAGTAAGTGCTGTGTGCAGACTGTGTGTTGAAAGACGCTTGTCGTTTTAAAGAAAATCAACAAAGACCACCAGATTCAGGTACAAAGGCTTCATAGTACTTTACAGGAGAGAGGAATGTCTAAAGAATGTGGGTCCAGTAGAGTCAGACTAGACCTGCACGCCTAGATAAACGGTGCATTTGTGAGTTTGATGGATATGGATGGTGCTTAAGTAAAATTCTTCTAATGTATAGTTTTGCACTTTGCATCCAGCTCCATCGTCCTATCCTCTACAATTCTACCCCATCATCCCATATCTACCATGTCTACTTTGACTCCACCCCTAATCCCATCTATCTCAAATCCCATCCACCTTATCTTTCCATCCATTTCCTACTCTGCCCCCTCCCCATCATCCTATCCATTTCCTACTCTGCCCCCTCCCCATCATCCTATCAATTCCTACTCCGTCCCCTCCCCATCATTCCTTTCACTTCTTGCTCTGGCTGTCCCATCATCCTACAAATCTAGCCCAACCATTACGCCAACTTCATCCAGCATTTCATCCACTTTCTACATACATGTACCTTGTCCCCATGATCCTCCTCCTACAGGTACCCCTCCCCCAACCAATATCCTAATCTGTCACTTGGAGTCCCCCCCCCATCCCTTACATTATTCCCACATACTGTACATCTACATTTGGATGCATCCAACCAATGTCTATACATACATGTACATTACAGGAGTGCTCAGTACATACAGTATGAATACATGTAGGTACATACGTGTACAGTGTACATGTATATATGTATGTATGTACTACGGGGTAAGTACACAATACAACTCAAACGTTAACATTCAACTTTTATAATTTTTTCATTAAATTCATAAGTTTCTAAGCATTAATGCCATATGAGACTATTTAAATGCTGACAGAATTCCAAGAGGAAGCAAACAAGCACTCAATGGCACATTTTAACCTATATAAATACAAGGAAAAATGTTAACATTTGAGGAGGCCAGACGGACAGACGTCCCGACGGACAGACGTCCCGATGGACAGAAGACAGAAATCAGAGTTACGTAGGCTCGCATTTGCTTTGCAGCTCACCAAAGTGACTGGTCTGCTAACTTTGAATCAGATCTAATAATCTAGAGGGCCCAACAGTGTGATCCTTGCAGACTTTTTCTCCAAGGCAAAGTGTGTATCTTGGGTCACTGTGGTATTCCAGTTTGAAGAAGCTTTTGTATTTTACATTTCCGAAGTTGACTTTAAATTAGCTGTTGATATCAGTGGCCAGCCTCATGTAGCTCCTAAGTTTGGATCACATTTGCTTAGCAAAAACTGGTTACCAACCCATATTCCACTCAATATCTATTGCTTGTGTCTGGTGATCAGCTCAGTTTTTGCTTTATGAATAAAATCGCTCGGTACTCTGCTTGCCAAACCAATAAGCAGAGGTAACACAGCTTGAAGTACAGTCAGCCAAGTTGCTGATTAAAAAAAATTGAAAAATTCTCATACCCAAAAGGTCTCAAATCATTCACTTTTATTCAGATTATTAACCTTTTATTTCATGTATGTCACTCGTAACTCCCCAACTTCTCTGATTTCCTTCCCAGAACAGAAAACAAACGGCACAATCTTTGTGCTTAAACTTTTCAGCAGCAGTAAGTCCCATGTGAATAACAATAACTGAGCTCCACTTTCCTAAGCCTGTCCAAAATCCCTCGTGATGAATTTTAAAGGCTCTGGGAAAGTAAGGGTCGACGTGTTCAACGGCCACATTTCACAGTCAAGTTTCAAGTACAATTCTCGTTCTACAATCTAGCATCAATCTCCATGTAAAGTAATAATAGCCAGACCCTATCTTCCTCAATCCTGCAAAATCCTCCAAAACCTGCCAGACTTCTGAAGCATCTGGGAGCTGTGGTGATTTACAACCCTTACCAGTTTGTTGGCGGCCGCGTACAGCCCAGCCTGCCGGTTGGCCAAGCTGCTAATGAAGCTCCGCAACAGGTTCTTGGACAAGACCCTGGGTATCTCAGCAGTGCTGCACGCAGGGAGGACCGCCTCCAGCAAGCGGAAGGCGAGGAAGACGCACTCGTCCTGCGTGCTGGTGCAGAGGTGACCTGCGGGCATTGAGATGCGCAAAGGAATGAATGATACTTGTTGCCCAGGAGATATATATATATGACCGGCTCCCACAAAATGAATCTTCCAATTCAAATTCAAAAACAACATTTATTTCCATACTTTCATTAAAATAGAATTAAGAGTACACGTAAAATAAATACGAGTCATGAATACAATAAAATATAAGAGAAAATAGAGAAAACTTTAAAAAATAGAAAGTATGGACCTGTTCATATAAGCGAGGGCTTGTAGAGAACAGCCTATAGACAGACAATTGGACTAGGGACAATTAAGGAAATCTTCCATTCAATCATTTCCAGAGTGCATTAGAAAGATCGTATTGTCCAGTTTGAAAGATACTTTGATTTGACATCCAGCCTGATGACCACCAGACGATGTGTGCTGGACTAGCCCATTACACTGCATAAGATTGTCATAAGAGCCCTTTATTGATTACAGAGTTCCTTTAGTGTCTTGACTCATTGTTGGGGGGGTGGGTGACTCTTGACAAGTTAAGGGAAGCCAAACAAATGCGGCAAGGTAAAAAAAACTTTGATGAAGATGCGGAAACATCAAACCATCCCTGGTAATGCACAATACCACTCATATGAAGCAAACTATGCGACGTAGTGTTGGTCGTTGTTATACTGGTATCTCAGGAATCCTTTTCAGACATCTAGGGGGGATGTGTTAAGTGACAATTGGCTGGAGTGTGTATAGGGATTGGACTTGTTGGGGGTACCCCTCTGTCCCATTCCTGCCTGGTATAATACCGCTGTTATCCACTACACTCCTTCCAAATGACATCATTTTCCTCCCAAAGTCCAAGACTGGTACCAAATTCTGTTGCTACTAAAAAAAAAGGCACGAAAGAGGCCAAATTGGACCTGCTTTGTCCATTGTTCCGATGAGCAGTGACTTGAAAATGACAATACACACTCCATACTCAATTATAACACCAGGTTTATGTACATTCTGTTGAAAATCCTAAAGTGAAGAATTTCAGTGAACGAGATGTGAAACCTTACTTTTGATAGAGGACCCTCTTACATCACTTTTACAGTACCCCTGGGCTCTGGGTTGATAGTTTCAAAGGGAGTTAGCGTGGGTTTTGTGTACAGTCAGTCAAAAACACTGATGTTGGAGAATTTCTGACTTACCGTCAACCACTTTATTCCAGAATATGGGCAATTTCTCCCTCTTTTCCAACACCCACGACAACAGAATGTCACAGACAGCATGAGGATGAGGGTGGGAAGTGGTAGTAGAATTCTGTTCAAAGTAATAACCAAAAAAGATTCTTAGAAACTATTTTCCAAAATAAAATATATTTGAATGAAGTCTCTGAGTTTAACATCTCGAACTAGGAGTGTCAAAGAGAGAAAAACTCACAGTCCATCACAAAACAATGGAAAATGAAATAACTAGAGATGACATGACATACTATGTAAAAAGACAAGAAAAAATCCAGGAGCTGGATTTTGAAAGATTTCAGTAAGTCTAAGATCAGGTCTGGTTCCCTGGCTTCAAATACTCACAGCTATGATCCTTGCTATATAAGGCAGGTTGCTTGCATCCAACAGGTCGGCATGTTCCCAATGCTTCTGCATGAACTTCTTGTCTACAATACTCTGTAAGGACAAGAACGCCAACACTTGGTGCACTGTCTACAATATCAGTTTTAATTTTATTCTGACAGTGAAGAAGTGAAGTACTTTCAACGGTCAGTGTGAAAACTGACCTTAAACACCAACACTGAAGTTGATTTCCTGCACTAAAGAGATTTCACGAAATGGACTGAACCATAATAAGTGCATCCTTTTATGCCATTTCCACAAGTCTTATAGTGTGAACCCTGCTTACTTTGTACATAATTGGCTCAGCGCAGTCGATAGTCACTGGTGGTTGGCAGTCATGAACAGACTGGGTCAAAAACTACATACGTGCACAGCCCATGGACATTTAAAAGAAACGACATCGTCACAAAGTTGAGTACAGCCGCGACTGCATTGGATATCACTTGCACCCGGCGTTACACTTACAGGGAAGGTGCGTTTGCAAGCAGCCAGCATGGCTAGCGTGTAGGGATTGCAGGACCCCCAGCCCTGCCTCAGTTCCCGCTGCAGCGTCGGCCAGATGTCCTCTTCAAATGCCACCAATTTACTCTACAGAGGCAAAGTGACAAATTTGTAATACTCGAATGGGCTGTTTGATGGGTCAGGGCCAGAGTCGAAGCTAGGCACTTTCGAAATACTTGTTTTAAATCCGACCATTAGTCTGTCTAGTAGAAGAATACATCAAGAAAACCACTAACGGCATATGAAAGTAAGTTTAAGAAAGAAAACTTCTGACTTTGACTAAACTTTTGACTAAACTTTGAATCAGAAGTGCTTGGATAGTTGGTGAGTACATCTACTTGCCAATAACTTTTACCCCTCAAGATTAGTTGGTACAAGAATCTGATTATCTGGAGTCTTTTACTTTCTGTTGGTAAGTAAAATGAGTGATTGATGAGTTCGCGGCTTTAGGTACGAAGAGATTAGCTATACAGCTGCAGTCACATTGCAATACAGTTCAGTTCCTTGAATGATTACTCAAGAAGTTTGAAGTTAATAACGGGTTCAATATTTGCTGTTTTGGATAACTGAAAATTAGGAGTAAGCAATTTTGAAGACAATAACATGCCTTTCTCAGGGTCATCTTCTGGGCTTTCACTGCCCCATGTAATTCAGCAGCCTATTTCTCAACCCCCCTGCAGGACAGAGACCTGGGCTGGCACTCAGAGAGTATTCGTTATAACGTCACAATGCTTACTGAGATACAAGGCTTACCCGTGATATGAGGTCGATTACAGCTCTAAAGCAGATGTCTTCCAGGAAGCCCTTCTGCACGCACAGGTTCTGAAGCTGCCTGATCACCTCGGCAGAGAAGCGACCGTCCTCCTGATAAAACAAAGTTGGAGGAAAACACCTTGAATCGGGCAATATCTAGGGATTTCATGTGGAAAGAAAGCACAGGAAAAACTCTCAGAGGGGTTGGGGATACACTGAGGAAGTTGGAAAAGAGTATGGTTGGGATGCAGACAAATATCAAAGAGACTGAGCCACACTTCCAGGATGGACTGACCTTTTGCAACTTCCCCGACTGGATGATGGAAAGGTAGGCGAAGGCTTTCCCAAACAAACATTGCTTCTCCTCCTGAAAAAAAAAAAGAAAGACAGCAGATGCTTCACACTCAGTGGATAGCACTTCCCAATTCTGTGAGACTATACATGTGGGAACAACAGCAACAATACTCCATGCTTGGACACTGGTTCTCAGTCTAAACTCCTCTTCAAAAATAGTGTTCCAAAACCAGGAATCGCCTCAACCCCCCCAAAGACATTTTATTACACTGACAAATAAGTCTTGACTCGGGGGAGAGCGGGGGAGATTTCATCCTTGGAGAGAATCAAACCCATCCCTGGGCAAAGCTGGTGATCCCTGAAGTGACTAACATCTTCTTACTTGGAAACTCTTCTCTCATTCTTTTTACATCCCTGGTGATCCTAAATCACCCTGCCATTCACAAGATCCCCTTTGACAGGACACTTTGAAAAGACACTTTGGGCAGTTACTGAAAATTGAAAACCTAAGAACATCATGTTCCAAAATCTGCCTCCAAAATCAAGAACAGGTATTGGTTCAGTGGTTCTTTTAAAAAAAAAAAGACAAGACAGCCCTTGGAAATGATTCAAATGGACCAATTCTTGAAGAGGATAAAATGTATCGTGGTTTAAATCAACCGAAAAAATGGCTTTTCTTACGCTTTTAAGGCCTTTGGTCTCGAGATGTTCTTTGATGAGTTTGAAGACATCGCCAAGAGTGATCTGTTCTATGTGCTCCAGGAGCTGGAGATACAAGTAACGAAAGAACCTTTCTGATCAACAAATGTCACATTATTCCTGAATTGTATAACATTTTCCCCATTAATTTAAAAAGAGAGTGCCTCAGAATAAGCTACCATGCTCCTTTTGGGTCAAGTTGAGAGTAACTATTTGGTAAGCAGGTATACGTGTACAATTGTACATACATATATTCCAATATTTCTGATACGCCATCTCTTGAAACTGGGTAAAACCTCAGTATGTGTATAGAATAATGGACATCGGCATATCTTGCTGTTTTGGGGGCTAAATAAATCTTTCTCAAAATCTCCTCCAGCCGGTTTGTCGCCAGGTCAACAAAAGAGCATCACGGGCGTCAACAAAAGCTGGAGGATAAACCAAACAACTTACGCTGCATCCGAATCTGTTGCCTAGAGCTGGGTCCCTAGGTTTTCACTAGATTTGAAATGTGCAGAGATGCGCAGAAAATAGACCTAGCTGTAGCTCTGGACACCCATTTCAGTCATAACCTTATGATCCAATACCAAAATCCGGTTCAGGAGTGGACCAAAAGGAAAGAGTTCCATATAGGAACGCCACTTGACACCCCGTGCATAAGCCCTATGAGACTGGTCTGAAATTTTCTTTTTCTCAGCAAACGACATGGCATTTTCCATCCTAAATTGATATTTTCTGGCCATGTTTTTGCTTTCTGATGGCTAATAGGTCGCTGTAGGGAATAATTACTGGCATCCGTATACGGAACTCTATCTGGGCCAAATACGAGGGGGTGGGACAACAAAGTTGTAACATTTCTTTATTTAGCCTTCTGTGGCCTTACTGCGAGGTGAGGCTAAATTTTTGGGGCTTTTACATGCTTTTAGTCCCCTCAAAACCCCTTTTCTTGCATTATTTTTCAAAAATAAACAAAATTTTTGGAATGGGACAATGACCACCATTGGTCCTCAATGCTCCCGATCCTTCAAAAGAGGACTTTCATAGATCACCTGGGCCAGTGCCATAGCGTAGCCCTGCCGGGCTCCTTTCCGTGGTGATGCCAACCCTCTGATGAGCCTCTTGAGTGTGTACTGGACTTCCTCGCATAATGCCTCCTGGATAACCACAGTCATATTAAGAATAGTTAGTGTGGCATATGACTGTGGTTTAATGAAAAGTGAAAGTATTAACAGTGAGAGTACCCAGGCTATTGACTAGTATTCTCAGTTTTGAAATATTGATTAGAATCAAGACTGCTTTTTACAGCTTGAACTCTACTTTTTTTCTTTTTACTTTATCAAGTGGGGGAATTAATGAAGACAGCCTTCCTTATTCATGATGGGAAATATATTTGCATATACCATGAACTGGTCCTCGATTGTTTTTTAATTTTCCAGCAAAGCACTGAACATGCAAAGCATTCAACATGTTCAAAAGAGTTCCATATCCAGCCACTTGACATAACTTAAATTCTACCAAGAAGTGTAACTCTGACAAAGAAACACTAATTTAAATGTGAAAACAATTCAAGTTTCTTGGAAAATGCATGTACTTCAACTTTTCTGTTATGACTCGTACACTTTGTAAGTTTGTGCACATGGTCTGACTCTACGGGTGATGGTAGGAGGCCTAGGCCCNTTCATTCCAACCAAAAAAATAGGCCTTTATGTACAAAAATACTTCCGTAACTTGAAATGCCACACCGCTAAATCCGCTTCACTGGAAGTTTTTTAAGGGCCGATCCAAAAGACTATCAACAAATTACTGACAATGAGTGGAAAAAGAACGTGGAGACTTTAATTATTGGTCATTTCTGCAAACCGCACTTTTTTTGCATGAGGAAACGAAGGTGATTGCTGCCAGTGCCATTGTAATCAAATTGTGACCACCACCTCAACAAATCCCGGCTTTCAAGCAGATCTGATTGCCATCGCCGCCCAAATGTAGCCTGCAAGCAACCGGTCCAATTGTTGATTCTACATGTACATGGTGGCCATGTGACCGCACTGAAAGAAGCTTTTTGTGCATGCCTCGGCTAAATATGAAGTCTGAGCAAAATAATGATTTTGAGAAGAGATTTGTTCTTGGATAAAAGGAAATAACCACTTGTAGCATCTCCAATAGACACCAGGAGAGCAAGTCAGTAGATAGCCCCACTAGTGTGGCACGGACTCTCACTCCCGATTTATCCTTAGCCACACATCTGTATGCGTAATTTTTGGCGCACCGACTTATAATCGTGGGCGCAATTTCTTTTGCACACTAACATGATTCCTGACCTTTCCGTTTTCTAAATACCATTTATTGAATGATTTCACTCACGTTATTCAGGTATTTTGCAGTCTTTTTTCCTTCATCCATTCAATCTAACGGGCCCACTCTCACAGTCGCCATCTTTAAAATAAGGTCGTTGACCATTACGTCACTTGACCCCTAATCGTCTCAACGGCTGTTCCAT
>NW_019091515.1:401666-421706 GCF_001949145.1 Acanthaster planci | reverse complement strand
TTTGTCATTATTTCGGCTACCCTCAGACTAGAATTCTCTGAAAACTGTCCTTGGGAAACTGTGCATGCCTTTGTTCTCAGTTATGTTTTAATAGTAAATATATGAACCATTACAGTTCCTGATCCTTTTGCTTGTCAGTTGAAATTGTTGACTTCTTCTCATACTTCAATGAATTGAGTCAGGCAGACTTTGCCAAGAAAATCTAAGAATCTTCTTGTCCATTGCCAATCGGTATTCATTCTCCTTTTTTTCTCATCTTGACTGTTTATACTCCACCCAGGGTTCAGTTATGTTGAATTTGATGACTTGGAGTCATTGAAGGAGGCCCTCCAGTACAACGGTGCTGTAAGTGAATCAGAATGCCTCATTTAATCTTTCACTCAAAGGCCAAGTACAAAAAGTATGACAGTTCCTCTTTAAAGTTTGTGTTGAAAAGGAGGGAGGCAATTTTTTTGGAGGTTGTGGTTTTCATAGATGGCTCATTTTTCTAAGATAATGGATTGATTTTCCTGAATCTTTTTGAAATGTTTGTATTGAAGGTGGCTTTCACTTCACCTGGTGACTTTGAAACATTTACAACTACATATTTCATTTGAAGTGAAATGCCAGTATACCGAAAATCCTGAACCCTAACCACCTAGGCCCTCTTGGCTAGGATACATCTTCAATCCTTCAGAATCCTACAACTGCCCCATGAAAAAATTGGATACAGTCTCAGTCCTCCAAAATGCTCTGATATTTCTTGAATATGTTCTGTGGAGGGGTGCCCACTGCCTCAATCCTTCAAAATCCTCCGACAATTCCCCTCATTATGTTGAAGCAATGTGAATGGTATCCTGGAGCAGTGTGGGGGATTTCACGTAATGAAGGCATGAATTTATGCATGGCTGAACATAAACAACACAAAGTCTAACCCACAACCTTGAGACGGTGCATCGTTCACAATCAGCAATGCAAATTTTGCCATGCAGCCTCAATCCTCCCAAATCTTCCAAAACTGCCCCAAGGATTTTGGAGGATTTTGAAGGATTGAGGTCGGTTGGGGTTAATGATACTAATGAACAAACAAAAATCAATGGGGTGGAAAACAGGAAGAGGACAACTAGTTCATTTTGCCCCACTGCTCAGATGTTACCATTTCATGTCACTCGAAGAGATTCTGCTCCATATCGCTAACTTTTGTCATGAGGTCCATTTTATCAAAGATTTTCGTAATCCTCTTTTGTAGTTGTTTGAAGGAAAGCCATTGAGGGTCGACATTGCATACAGCAAGAAATCAAAAGATGGAGGACGGGGAGGTAATTAATTGTTGCGAGTAATTCAAAGAAACTTTGTATATAGTTTTCTTGTCAATAAAGCACATGCTCAATGAACCACTTGGAACATTCTGAACATTCTTGGAACTTGGAACAGCTGCTCTTTCCTAATTGTAGTTGCTCTCTCTTTGGGTTTAAACACTATTCAGGAAAGTGTGAGTGCTTTGTTGTTGGAGTAAGGAAAGACAACATCAGTTTGTTGAAGAAAAGAGCGGATATTATTAGCCTAAAATGGACCGAGTGGGAACAAAATAGGGCGTGTTTTTAAATGAAATTGACAATCCTTTGGTACGAACTCGCCACATCAGTTAGCATGGTTTGACATGGGGCTGAGCATGCGCATTGAATTTATGCTGGAATGTATGGTCTTGGCTGCACGTGTCTTTTTTTTCCCCGCCGAGGGTGCACTTCAACTCGGGAACCAGTCAGATCAGAGTTTTTTTTTCGAAAAGCAGTTCGGATTGTCAGTCATTATTCCAAAATGTTGGAGTTCCCCTTCCTACTACTTGAAACATTGCCATTTGGCTGTGACGATCCGAGGCTAGAAATTATTGAGAGCCCTGACTTTTTGGTTTTTATGTTTCACTCGGTTCCAGGCTTTAGCCGAGGTGGGAGGGGCAGAGGTGGTCCAAGCCGAGGGGGATTCAGGGATGAAGGTAAGACTTCCTTCCACTCCCTGCAAGTTTCAATTTCTTTCCAGTTGTTTTCTATTCCCGTGCTCATGTTTCCAGCTTGAGCAAAGTTTTACCTCAGATTATTAAACCTATTATCCCAAACCTGCCATATTCCAAGATCAGGTTTTGTGAGGTGTTGGCAGGTTTGGTACCGTACCTGATGAACTTGTTGAATTTTGTTGAGACTTGGGATGAAAGGCCCAGGGAGATGGTGTTGGATTCTGTGTGAGTTGGGACACACACGGGTCACTGTGTGCCGTGTCTGGCTTGTTGTACCGTTATTGTTGGACTGTGCTTGATTTTGTCAGGTTTGGTACTGTTCAGTGCAAGTCATCCTATACTGCATAGACCCATCCATACCATATCACTCAAACTCCAACGGGCTCATTCTGTTGGAGTTTATCAGGTTTGGTACAGTGACTTGCATGTACAAGTACATAGACAAGTAGATGAACTTGTTGGATATTGTGAGGGTCAGTATGTTACCCAGTGCAGGAGCCTAGGGGGGTTAGGGTAACCCGTGTTTGATTTATAGTACAGCATAGAAAGTGACTAACCTTGGTTGGTGAGAGGTTTTACCTCAAAATCAACATTTGTCATAGAGTTTTCAAAGGGAGGTATTTCCAGCTGCAGAATTCAATATCCTGCCCAACCTTTTGAAAGCCTGGATCATTTTATGGGTAGAGTGCATAGAAGTAGAGACTGGGTACCAGATGTTTCTTGTAGCACACTTTGTTTGTGCTTTACTGAAAGAAGTGCTGGACTGATGGTTCCATGTGCCAGCGAATTTTCTTGTATCAGACCTGAACTTTGGCACGTTGATGCACAGCATCGAGAGGCCCAAATTTTATGGACCAGTGATTAACACCCTTTAAACTTGGCCTGTTATGTATGTACACTTTGCCAGGCAACTTCAGTGGCGACTTCAGACGGGGTGACAGGGGACCCCCAGCTGGAGACGATGGGTACTACGGGGGAGGCGGCAGGGGGCGGGAGGACTACGGGGGCTCCCGAGGACAGAGAGGGGGTGGGTACCGGGACCGAGGGGGATTCGACAGGGAACGCACTGGCAGGCCAGACGACTTCAAAGAGCCCGATCCTGGTAAGCCCTGCAATTCGACAGTTTGTGTTGCAAAAGAAATTTTAAAAAACCATGAAATCGGACACAGGCTTTTCATTAACAGCTATCACTCCATGCACAACTATACACGTATGCTTTTTGGGGTAAGCGTATAACAAATCATTTATTGAGATGATTTTTTTCTTAAGTGCCGCTAATAGAAACTACCTCCATTGAAGTACATATACCTCGTACAGTTACCTTTAATACCTACATGTAGTCCCATGGAGTATTATAACCTGAATGGTTTGTGTAATTGGTGAACACTGAGTAACACTGCATGGCAAATGGTGAGCGTAGTGTACAAGTGGATAGCATATTTCACTGGCTACCATAACGGGGCCTTTTCCTTTAGATCCTCCAGCGAGTCCACAGTGGACAGCCCCAATTAATCTGAAGATGCATCATGAGCAATGCATTTATAAAGCTACATGTGCACACTCATTGATACAAATTGTAGCATGTAGGCGGCCAACTTGTCAGGGAAATACTTGCATGCACTATTAACCATTAAATCGACAGGTAATTTTGGCCCATCTCACAGCTTGGGTCGGGGGGGATTCTGCCCCCCAAGAACTTAGCTGTGCCACACTTGATTTTTTTTAAACTTGGCATGCCTGATATTGGAAACAATGTTGAAAGGGGCGGATTCCATACTCCCTCACCCCCGCGATCTTTTAAGATTAAAGCGTAGGCATGATGCACAGAGACAGTTTACGGCTGCACTGTTTTCTTTAATCAGAGCGAATTCCACTTTTTGACCGTTTTTTTGTTTCTCCAGCGGATTCCGCAGGACGACCAAAGCTCAAACTCCAGAAGCGGACTGTCAAGGATCCTGTCAACCAGCTGGCGGATGACGTGCAGCGCAGCTCCATCTTTGGACGCGGGAAACCGCGTGAAGAGAACCTCCAGAAGCTGGAGAAGCCACGGGGCGAAAGCGCAGACTGAGTTTTGGGGGAGGGGGGGTTGGGGACTGCAGGAAAGAAAGAGGCAGCTCATTTGGAGGCATCTGTAATTTATACCAATTATTCCTGAGAATCTCTTCTGAGTTTTTTCCCCGGCTTGGAATCAGAGTTGGGAGCAGATAAGTAAACATGAAAAAAAGAAAAGAACGTTGTAATGTGCCCTTGTATATATACCCAAAAGTTTTTTTGTCTTTAAATTTTTTCGAGAATTTCTTCATTGGTTAGCAAATGTGTATGTTCAATTTAGCCTCGTCCAAGTCTGATTGCAATTTTTTACGCTTTTGTGTCAGATTTCAAAGCTGTGGACAGGATATCACAGTGTGTTTAGTAGCATTGGACCAGTTGCATCATTTCATCAACAGCATTAAGTTTGCTGCATGTTGTATGTTCCCCAAACAACTGAAATTATTTCAGGCACATACTGTTGGAAGTCTTGGATATAAAATATTCTTTCTTTTTAATAAAACCCACGGAAGGAAAAATGTGATTTAAAAAAAAAAAATCTGCACCGAGTTAACTTCCTACTTCAGAAGTGTTCTTGTGAAATTGTGGCTAGAACTGTAAATTTTAATATGAAATGAATGCATGATCTAAGTTCTACAATCCCGTCTATCAAGATCAAGCCGTGATTTGAATGGCACCCCATTTTCATTGTAGCCGGCATTGAGTCTGATTCTGTTTTTTACTCATTCAAGTCTCATGCACGGTAGTGCAGCATTCTGTGAAGCTTTCGAAAAAATGGAGTTTTGAAACAACATTCAGAAGATTTTTTTCTTTAAACAGGAATAAATGATTCTGTAGAAGCTCAAAAAAAAAAAATGGACACGGAGCCATCAGAACTACATCCATTGATTCGGACATTCATACAAATCACATTCTCTTCATTATGGTTTGTTCAAATAACATTGAAATAGTGTTTGGAACCAGTGGATATGGTGCAGATATGGTTTCCCATAGCAATGCCTGTGATATTCCATCGAGATGAACTGCCCAAGGAAAGCTGTAGTGAACATAACTCGTAGATGTGCGCACCCTTAACAGTAGAAACTAGCGTGATATTTCTTGTCTTGGAGCGTTTCTCGCTTTAAATGTTATTCAGAAATGAGAAAAAGTATTGGCAGAGTTGTTGATTCAGAGGGCAAAAACTGCGGCCACTTTGTATTATAGGCTAATGCCTATTTAGCAGGCAACAGGCCGGTAGGTTTCCAAGTGTACAATATGGACTGATGCCGTTAATAATAAAAACATTTGTTTTCAAAGTAAAAGCCACGAATTGTCGTCCCTTCTTTTTTGTGTCGAGTCTTGCTTTCTTGCTCAGGTTTGCTAAGTTTACACGTTGCAAATCATTCATAGGGGAGAAAATCTCAATGGAAGTAATTAAATTCAGGATGTTCTTCTCCTGTCACAACTTTCGACACGGCTGATACTTAAACAGCACATGAATGACAAAGAATGAAAATTTAAAAAGTGATTACGGAATGGCTCAAATGTTGATACATTTACATGAATATAATTGAACCAAGTATATAAATGCCAGGTTTGTTTCAGCATTTCATACACTGAAGTTGGTGTACAAAACTTGGGTGACTTGGTATTTTTTGTCTCTATGAGTATGTAACATGAAGACTCAATATCAAACAGCTCAGAAACAAAATCTGAAAAGTCCAGTTATTTCTCTGACAGCACAAACAGAATCAGAAAATGTCGAGTAAATTTCACATCAGTGAAAAATTTTGGAAGAATGGTAACAGTCCAGAGAATGCTAGCTAAGGTATTAGGAGTGGTTGGTGCCTTTGACAGTACTTTATTATTGCTACATGTATTACATTCCAACAGAAAAGTATCCAACACACTGTGTTTCCAATTCGTGGATTACTTTTATTCCAAAAATTACATCTTTTCGGTAATTTGTACATTTTTTTTAATACAAAGACAATATTCGCTCCCCCACTTCACAGAATCAATCTACAAACACAAGTAGTTTTTTGCTTTCAGTTTGTGTATGTAATTCACACCAAGAGTCCGCACGACACAGTTCTTGTCAACAGTTATACAAAATCCAAATTTGTTTTGTTACTAGTAAATGTCTGTGGTCAAAACGTCACAGTTTGGACAGGACAAATTTATCACATCATTCAGTAAACTCGTTTACAACGAATCTCTCTGCAAATGCAGATTTTGAAAAAAACAGTATCAGAGGCATTTGCACTAATCGGCATGTTTTACTGAGCAGTCTTTTAAACCACTGAGCCATTTACCAATTGATTTAATGTGGCACAATGCATTTTATCACCTCCCAGTGTGACATTATTGCCCTATGTTCAGAGTACACCATTTATCCTTCAAGAGGTTAAAAAGTCTTGTCACACATGCCAAGGATGATAGTGAAAAAATTGATATAAATTCACTGCAAATTTTATTTACGAACACCAATGCTCCATAGACCCACAAGTTGTAAAAAACTGTCATGTGTTAAATACATATATAAATACTTGGCAACCGCTGACGTGTGAAAACACGAAAAACTGCCTGCCATGTGGCTCAAGTGTATTAAAGCTTGTATTGTGATGCAAACAACATGTGTGACACATCTGCATTTCACAAAATCCGACACTGTGCAAATTTCCAGACAAATAACATTACAGCACATTAAGACATAGTATGACAACCTTCCCAGAATGCACCCCTGCTAAGAAACTGTTCACTGTTCAAATGCATTTCCTTTCGGCTTCTTCACACTGCGCACCAGGTTGAACTTAACCCAGGGCGAACCCATGGCCGGCCTGGATTAAAAATTTGATATTTCACCCCCACATTCAACCTGGCGTCATTTCACATTTGTTTCATGGGAACTGAGCTTATCAGGGGCATTCAACTGAGCACAAATGATTTTCAACCCAGGCTGAAAAAATATCAAACCTGGTCCGGAGCAGGGTTGAGTTCAACCCGAGTTGAGGTCAGTCTTGGGGTTGATGCAGGGTAAGCACAGGGTTGCCCATTTCGATCCTACATCAACCCTGTCAACCCTGAGATTTGTCTAATGTGAAAAGGCCTTTTGTAAGTTTACGAACACCAATCTGAAATGTTTCCGTTTTAATATTTTCTAAACAATGACCAAAACCTGCTTGAGTTTCAAATCTGCCATTGTATTTTTTTGCTTGAACATCAAAGGGACCTACTGCACAGTATTTAAAAGAATTTCACAGTCTACCTCCAGTTTGTAAATCTATTCAAATTGCAATGTCATTTGCCTTTTGTTTTCAAGAATTGGCTTGAATAACTCTGGCTCTGTTTCATTTTTTAACAAGACTACAGTGAAACTGATCACAATTTTGGAAGTCTTAATTCATTCCTGAGGACTTATTTACTTACAGCTGACTCCAGCACTGTCTTCCTTGAACCTCTTTCAAAGCAAAAGGACAAATACATATATTTTTGAAATGTTCATTTTGGGACAGCTTTGGCGATCTATGGCACAAGTATTCCTTAGTCAGCCGTCCATGCATAAGTTTCAGAAAAACAAGTTCAATTGAGCCTAAAACAATTTAGTGCACGCATAATCATTTTCAGTTGATTCAAACTATGTGAAAAAGGGAAAAACCACCCCCCAAACTACAATACAACAAAATACATGTCACACCCATAAAAATGCAAATCTGTGATGATGCATTGTGAAAAGCAGGCAGTCAGTCTTCACACACATCATTTCGAATGAAATGTCTGCATTTTGTACATGTATCTTTAAACAATAGCTTTTTCACTGAGTTGTACGAGAATAAAACATCACTACTTCAGAATGGTGGAAAGTGGGGATGAATGAAAACTAAGGTTAGTGAGTGCAAACGTTAATTTTAATCTAATGTGAGCCCCCCCGCCCCCAGTTTTCTCTCTGCATTGTATTAAGTAGCCGTGTATTTGGCAGTTACGGTACGGCGTGTTAAAGTGTGACGAGATTTCTTTTCGTTAAGAATCGCTCATGACTAGCTGGAATGAAATGAGGATCTGATTCAGCATCACCTGGAAATATCGGTTTGGCATTCTCACTTTCAAACAAGATTTTGAATTTATATTTTCAAATCTTCAGGAAGGTCTCAAAATATGTAAGCACCAAATCTGGACAGACAAACCGTGGTCTGTGGTTTGCTATTATTCAAAACAAAAAAGTCACTGCTCAAAGATGGCTCCAGTGACTTTGCCCTGTTTTTGAAAGTACAAAGCAACTTTTTTTGGGGGGGGGGCAATCCTGGTCCTCTAAAAAATGGTCAGATGTAAAAACTTATCAAAATGAACTTCTGGTTCGGACTTCCATACATGTTTAATTACAAAATAAAAAACGGAATGACTGTAGTCTGTCAAAGGCTGGTGGCATCCATGTTCTCTGTAATAAACTCATTCACAGCACAAGGGATTACCTCACAAAAATGGATTGACAAAAAACGGGTCTCTCTCTCTTTTTAAAGCAAAAATAAGTTGTATAAATGTGGCACGTTGATTGGAGTTTCCCCCCCCCCACCATTGATGGCCTATTCTTGCCCCTGTGCATTTGTGCCACTGATAACAGCTCTCATCATGTCCATGTACGCATACACTGTTTAAGGACTTTAACCTTCAAAAGTGCACTGTGATTTCTACACGAAAGGTTAACCGACACTTTTTGTCTTAGATCTCATCTTCTCTGTAGAATGTTCGTAATAAAATTGAGATCATTTTCAACCATTCCAGATCCTCTTCCTTCAATTTGTACTTATTTACACAACATATATCACAGCTGCCACATTTGTACACATACATATATATAAATATATATATAACCATTAAAGTCTTTACTTACTTTTTAATTCTGTGTAAAAAATACTCAATACAAGACATCATCAGACAACTATTGATAAAATATACAACGCTTAGTTTTCAAGTATAAAGTAATTTTAAAATATTGGTAAGCATTGACCATGAAATATAACTGAGTGCACCGATTTACAAGTTCTAAATTAAGTGAGTAAATATTTAGGCCAATGTGAATTTTTTGGTAAAAAAAAAAATGTGTGAGCTGCACACCACGCAGATGGTTAACTTGTAGTGTTCTCACGACTGAAAGTTACGAAAAAGAGTCAACTTTTCTGCCTTTACTGTTGGGCAAAATTACTTGGAAAGTACTCGGCCGAGTACTTTCCAAGTACTTTTCTCCTTAAAACTTCAATTTTACACAATTTAGGGGTGTCTGAAGTCTTACCTTTGTGTATTCACCATCGAATGCCCGTGTACTCCAGCTACATTTCCTCTCACCGAGTTCAAGATTTGGTAAAGAACCTTGGTACTTGAAAAATACTTGACTACAACACTGCCAGACAGAGCCCCCTCCCCCAGTTTCTGATCCTTTGGGGTTTTTGTCATAGTGTCTCTGCATTCTATCCAATATTCAATTCTCCTGCCAGTTTTAACAGAAGGTACCACGAGCCGAAGAATAAGCATGGAAAACATCTGCTATGCGAAATCAGAACACCAGTCATATTGCCCTGCAATGGGTAATGCATTTTTAGGTTGGTTCACAGAATTATTGCTGATCCAGTTAATGTCCCCCTGACCAATTTCTGCTTACAGAATTTGGCTCAAAATCTGGTCACAAAACGTCCTTCTATTTCTGAGTGATTAAAATAGAAAGAAAAACTGCCTGGACACAAAAAACCTGCCAATTTTGAAACCCAAACTTGGAAAATGCAAAAGAATCAGTGTGACAGCAATGATGGATTTTTGGTAATGAGTTTATGCAAAATATTGTATCAAGAAAAATCAAAGTAGTACCACAGTAAGGCATGCATATTAACAACTAGACATCAGCAGTGCACTGTATGTTTGACAATAACATCAAACATACATATATACAAACCAGTCTGTGGTAAAAACATCACAAATGCATGTGGTTTCTTCAACAACGTTCTGTCTGATCAATAAATAGATGCCATTTGTGTATTTTAACAGCTGAAATTGTACATGTGTGTCAAATATCAACTTTATGCCTGAATTGATGATTTAAAATATGCACAATGTTTCAGTACCGCTCCAACAACATTTTATGCTTAAAAGAAAGATATATTTACATAACTTAACTCTTGCGAGACAAGCTGGGCTGAAAATTTATGTGGCCTGACCTTTCTACTTCTGAATCAACATTGAAGACTGATTTTTTTAATTTCTCCTTTTGTCAAGAAAAGAAAAATGAACTGAAGAGCGAGATTTTTTTCCAGAGAAAGATTTCCAAGATTGTATTTTTTGGGGTGGAGAAAGATACCAGCTTAATGGTACTGAAAGACTTCAAAAGAACAAAAATCATAGTCAACGAACAAACAGATCATTTCCCACTCAAATTACATGTTCTGTTTATAGGGGCAAGGGTTGGGGGTAGGTGGAACTTTTTGATTTGCTTAAATTTGTTACTTGCACAAGCATTGTTTCCTGAAGTAACAAAACTAACTCACCAATTGAGCTCACAGGGTACACTGAATGAGTAACGTGGCCAATCAACTCCGTTGAATTGGCACTCCCACGCCAAATGACCCATGTGATTGACTGATTCCTGAGGTGGAAATGAACTGATTGAATTGTTGCCACAACCTGACAAAAACAAGTCAGGATTGGTCAGAGGTATTTTGAGATGCAAGCCTTTTATAACACATCTGGCTTGGCGGAACTCGATGAGGACTGTTGACTGCTAAACAATAAAGTTAAGTACTTATTCCAAAAGCATAAAAACCTCACTTTCTCTTCAGACAGTACAAAAATGAAAAGTACCGAAACTGAGGATTTTTACTACTTGCGCAAAAATGTATCCTATTTCCAATCAAACCCCATGTTTTCAAATTTAGTCAGCAATGCATAAAAACGTGTCTGAGTGGAAGAAAGTGTGTGACTAAAACCTTGGTCATTTTACATTTACCAAATGGAGCCCTGTTACAATGCAGAAAGGAACTAGGTTATATTAGACCTCAGAAAAAAAAGGAAAATTTGACTTGGGTTTCAAGCTTAGAACTCTGAACTATTGGCTTTAAAACAAAGAATGTTTGGGGATCAGAGAAAATGACCAGGAATGTCACACAGATCTGAAAGAGAGAAGTGACACTGGGGAGAAAACAAGAGAGAGAGGGTGTATAAGAGATGAGAAACTATGTCTTCAGCGCTTGATCATGGCGTTGCAGGCGTGCAAGCCGTAGCGCGCCGCCATCCAGAGCCAGAGTAGCCACGACCCTACCACTGCCCCCAACTTGCCCCGCTCCGCTAGTCATTGGATGACGCAGAAGCGCCGGTAGTCCGCCTCGATGTCATCGTCGATGGGCGTGGTGTCCGGCTCCTTCCCCCGTACGTCGGGGATGAAGTCAGCGTAGCTCAGCCCGTGCCGCTCGTAGAAGAGCATGTAGGCATTGTCCTTGTCGATCTCGTCCTTAACTTCCTGTTCAAGGGTCAGAGGTCATGAAGAACACAAATTCACAATAAAGTGCACCACCAAGAGGTTTACATGAAAAGGCCATTTTTACAGTGCATTGTGGGAAACTTTTGACTAATCTCATTCTCCAGCTGTGGGGAAGAGGAACTTGAATTGTTCCTGATATTTGTTTTAATGATCTTTTCCATGGAAGTGGGATGTCCATTTTCCACACCCCAAGAACTTGGTCAACCTGTGTTCAATATTATTGAAACCTGGCATGTGCATACAGACATCCAATATGAGTGTATCTGAGAAAATTCAGTTAAATTCAGTGAAGCCTTTTGGTTTTAGAGTCATTTATAGTTATAGCTTATAGCCTAGCGGACGTTAGAGGAAGAAGAGAACTCACTGACCTTAACGCTGCTATCGTTGTAACAGTACCACTTCTTATTGGGGTTGACCGCATAGGCAACGTAGTGACCACCACCCAGAATTCCGCTGTGACACTGCACGTCAATAATAAAGAACAAAAATTATGCTTCAATGCTTTCCGATCCTTGGAGAGTTTGAAAACTGTGATTGATAAAAGAAGGGGTCTGACTGATCAACAGTTTGACATTTGAATGATAAAAGGTTGTTGCAGCAGCACTTACGGCCATGCTGTAGAGGTTGTAGAGACTGGGGCTCAGTCCATGCTCATCCTTGTCGTCTTCTATTTCTTCTTTGAGCAGTGGGTGGGCATCGGTCGCGTCGGTGGGCTGGGTCAAGACTGACCGCTGCCGTGCCAGCTTGCCCCGCCCGCCCATCTCCTCATCCCCGGAGCTCGGCGCGCTCCCACCGCCGCTATTGCCGTCAGACGAGTTCTCGCTGTGGTTTGCTGTGCCCGAGTCGCAGTCCTTGTTGTCGGGGGGCGCTGGCTGCACTGGTTGGGTGTGACCGCCACAGGTGCACTCTAAGTTGCTGTCCGTTCTGTCCTTTCCCGCGCACCTGTCGTTAACTTTGATGGCGTTGACGCTCACCCCTCCCTGGGGACCAAGGCTGTCCCCCTCCCCTTTCCCCGTAGTCTCCTCCTCCAACTTTCCTCCCTCCTCCTTCCCCTGGATCAGCTCCATCATCTCGCTGCGGGGTCGCTGCCGGCCGATGATCAAGTTCCGGAAGTCCAACGGATTGCGGGGAGCCAGGAAATTGGAGGGGTCAAAGTTTTCCTTGGGGAACTTGACAATCTTCTGCGATTTGACCCAGCGACCATTGACAAACTGGAACCTCTTGAGATGAATAACCTGTGAATGAACAAAGAAATTTCAGTCGAACCGTTTGCAAAGTTAACATGTTTTGAAAATCAGAAATCCACTTTTTTAATCACAGAATTGTTTACTAAAAGTAATGCCACTTAAAATTATAATGAAAGGATATTACACAGAATTACTCTGTGCTTTTACCTAATATCACTGTCTTTGCTCATGAAACAAATACGGACATCATGTCCCTAGTTTTAAAAGTAACAGTCGCTGAGTCATACAGACCCGAATAGATCAAACCTTACGAAGTAGAAAAACTGCTGAGCAACTTTGTGTCCTATACAAATATTGACCAAGATAAGAACATGTATTGAGAGGCCGACAACCCTTTTTGGCTAGGCGAAGAGTTTGTGTGTTTAATAAAATTTATGGATTTTTTCCATCCCCACAAAATGAGGCCCAAGGTGTCCACCAAGGACCAATTTACGCCAGTTGGGACTTAATGAAGGAAATACTTAATGAAAGAAAAGTAAATTATGTCGGAAATTCTGGATGCTTACTAGTATTGGGGGTAGCCTCCAGATGTCTAGCTTCTTGACTGCCAGCCTGTGGTGCTTGCATTTGGAGCAATAGTACAGCTCGTCTTCTCCTAATTCCTCTTCCTTGGTGAAGGCTCGCAGGCAGTCGTCGAGGCTGATGGGTTCTGTCTGGAGTCGGCGGCTCTTCTCCACGCTCTCGTGTTCCGTCACCACCTTGGAATACACAGAAATGGTGACGTTGGAGAGCGCTGACTGAGATTGAACAAAATTTCCACTCGGCAACTGCAGCTGGACTCGCTAAGTTGAGTGACTCTTGACCAGCAGGGTGACGTCAGTGGCGATCATTGATTATCAAAAGCAACGTGTATCGGAATGCTTAGCAGAAAGTCAGGTGTGGGAAATCATCAGGAGGTTTGACCACAGCTTGACTGGAAATTGGGACTAAATGCATGTGACTGGTTTTAAGTGAAAATATCGAGCCATTGCGTCTCTATGAAAGAGGTATGTGCCTGAGGATGGAATTAATGGTAGCAACTGGACTGAACCATCAAAAATTGTAATTTTCTTCATTTTTATCCCTTAGTTCTTTTGGCCAAAGCCCAGTGTGACTGCCTCTTGACCTGTCACTCAAAATGGCCCACCTCATTCGTGCTCTTCCAAACTCACCCTCTCTTGTGAGGACTGATACCTCAGGTGCAAAGCGGTTGGGTCCCAGTCAATGGCCAAGAAAGTTGTTCCGGAGGTGAAGGGGTCTGACGTACAAGAAATCTCACAGCCACGACAAAATCTATCAAACGCAATATGAAGCCATGCAAATGTAAACACCAAAAAAAAAAACGTCTTGTAGGTTAAAGGCAATTTTAAGGAATCTTCTGACTCGCTTAAAGAAAGCAAGAACGTTATCCTCAAAATAGGAGGAAATTTCTCACCTGTACCAAGGGCACCATGCGCATGTGATTCCATCCTTCTGTACAGCCTTCAAGGTGAAAGGGTAACTGTGGCGTGGACTGTCACTAGCAATAAATGCAGCAAGTGCTCCGTCATAAACATTGTTACTCAAAACAAAAGATCAGTAAAATGCAGAAGCTGCTAAATGCCAAGCAGTGTGCACAGGTTGATTTTTATTTTCCGTGGAGACAAACAAAAAGATGTACTGAAACGGGTCAACTCACTGACAGAAAGTAATCCAATCTAGCGCTGAATTTTGTACCTGTGTGCTGTAAGCACAGAATGGTGACTGTAAGGGCAAAATTCACTGGATACATGATATTCCACCAGAAGCGCAATTATTGTGGTTAAAAAAACAAAAACTTGCTGTGAACCTGTGAAAAGCCATATACAATGTGTGCCTTTTTTGGCCGGTGACTGGCCAGCATATTTTGCTGAGCGACTTTTTTCAATGGTTGAGCCCATGTCTAGCCCTGACTCACCCGTCCTCTGCGTGGTTCTTGTGGCCGTTCTCCATGGGTGCCGTGGAACTGACCAGCCGGTTGACCTGTTTCCACACCGATGCGTACAGCTCCTCGTGCGTGGTGGAGGAGGCCACGCAGGGCAGGATGAGCGGGATGCCAAACAGGCACGGCCTCGATTTCTGCCACGACAGGAAGTACATGTCCATGCGGATCTGGAGACAAACCCAACAACAAAACAAGGTCAACAGCGAACCCCTGCATCTGCTAATTAAGGGGGTTTTCAATACTGCAAAGATCATTTTGTGCATCGCACTGCGAAGTGACATATTGTTGCCGCACCACTTACCATTGCATCAACTGAACAGTGAAGTCTATGGAGGATACATTACTTCCTGGTGCGCCAAAACTATTGCGGACATTGCTTCATGGCATTCAAATAATGTGTTGGTACATATAATTTAATGCCATGTGATCAACGATCCACCAATCAAATGACGGGGATTGCTGCAGGAGTTGTATACAACAAAATGACAATTCATAAATTGGGCAGACTTCCTCAAAACAGAAACAGTAGGTAAAGTCTACCAATTCTTGCAGTTTTTGTCTGATTAATTTCAACTCTCTGGCCATTTGTCTAGGAACCTTTTCAAATCCTTCAAAATCCTCCGCTGTGGAGGAAACCAGCGGCATGTTCTTAAAACCGTTATGCTTCGGGGGCATCAGCTGATCCCTGGAAAGCAGGCCCGCCTAAAACCATGCCACAGCAACGACGGATGTGAATGTGCGCAGTAAGAGATCAAGGTTCCTAAGGTCTTCCTTCCCGGGCTCACCATCTTGCGATGCATGGCGATGACGAAACCTTCAAAGCTGTACACCACGGGCTGAGGGGCTCCTACGCTGCTGGCGGCACTAGCCGTGCTGGGAGTGCGGCTGTGCTGCTTGACAGGGGTGCTGGAATCTCCAAGCCGCTCCAAAACTAATCAGAGAAAATTAATGGAGAAGGTACTTCAGCAACACATCAAAAAAAAATTTACGTCTAAAGTAGTGCAGAGATCTAAACACCAATTTTTTTTTTTGAGTTTTGCATTTTTTTTGGGTGTTATTTTCCATCCAGAATTGTTTTCTCTATTAATCAAATCTAATTACCATCTCTGCCTTAAATAACAACACGAATAATACGTCTTCCCTATGGCAAACATGCAGTACAATGCCACATACAGGCCGGATTCAAACCCTAAATTTTATACAATACGGGCGATTCAGAATGGTGCACCACCAAGAGTTTGCAATGCGTTGGCAAATCACAATGCGCGAAATCTGTCGACCCTTTCCAAATGCGCATTTGGTCAACAGATTTCGCGCGTTGTGATTGGCCAATGTGTTGTAAACTCTTGGTGATGCACTATTGTGAAACGGCCATATTAACGTCTTGAAATTGCAATACCGGGGCTAACTTTCAAGCATTCGCTTGGCAAAGAAATGCATTAATTGTATCTGTTCAGCAAAAACTGGTTAACTGCTCAGGTCCTATGCCATCTGCATCAGTTTTTGACTGGTTCTCATCTGTTTTGGGCTTCACGTAACAAATTGACTCAGTGATGTTTTCTGCTAAGTGGTTCTAGGAAATATGAATCAAACAATGAGAAACAAGCACTTCAACATAGCATGGACACAGGTTGTCCGCTTGAAAATCTCAATTTTTTAAAATGGCAAGATATATAAACCCAAATTTGAAATACAGCCAAACATAACACATACTGATGCATATTTCCTCTGGCCTGAACTGGTTCAGTGAAAATAATTGTAAAGTGTGCTCTTATGTGTCAGTGTTAACCACTTTGCACAAGGGGATCCGATATCAGGTACCTTATGTTGGTACGCATAGCCGGGGAGCCCGAAATCGGACAAAGGAGTCTTGTCTTGTAACAAAAGACCACACTCTGAACAAAAGACCGAGCTGCTGGAACTTGAAGAGCATTTTTTCAGTAGTCAATAGCGGAGGTAATCCATCCTTTTTTTTGAAACACTATACTACTATTTGTGGCATTCTTTACGAAGGATTACAACCACGGACAAAAGCTCTCCAGTGCTGCAGTGCTGAGCAACACAATATCACTGCACGCTAATCTCTCCCCACTGAAAAAGATGCCAGCAGCAAACTGCTCTAGTTTCAAGAACAAAAGAAAATTACGCAACACCGCACAATCTGGGTTCTCTTTACAAGGCAGCAGGCCAGGCTGAAATACACGGGCATCAATAGATGTTGCCCATCAGATTAGAGTAGCCACCAGACAGTCATTCATGTGGGTGTAAACATCCAGTAAATGAATTAATTAATTTTTGAAGAATTTTGAAAATGGAAAATCATGACAAACGCCTGTATTTGTGCACGACCATTTCAATTGAACCCGGCAGCAAGTGGTTAACCTAGAGAACTCACCCACGTCACCGTTTGGTCGGCTGGGCTCGCTCTGTTCCGCCTCTCCGTTCAGACGAGCCGCTGCCCCAGTCTCCGCCCCTCCCACGCGGGTCATGCTGATGCTGGTGGCTTGGTGATTGCAGCGGACCACCCCATTGGGTGGGGCCGGCTGGGTGGTGCCAATGCCACAGGGGGCTGGCGAGTTGATAGGAGGCAACGGCTGGAGATTGATGAGGCTTTCGGATTGGATGGTGGCTGGAATGAAATAAGGATTAAGTTAGTCCCAATCGAGATAGAAAATGATATAATCTCTGCGCATGATATAAGCAGTGATAAACACTACAATCATGACTAAAAGAAACCACAATCACTTCAGAGGAGGCTTTGTTTGTCATCGACTTGTCAACTCACCCTGTGTACTCATGTATTGTTTATTTGCCACCGTCGCTGTAACTAATGGAATTTCGTAGCAGTACAAAAGGCCCCCTAGTAATGTCCGAATTTTCTGTGCGTCCGATGGAAAACTCTGCAGAGAGAAACATTATGTTGCTTTATCACAAAGAAAGTGGCTTTACTGTGAAAAACCGAAATTCTAATAAGAAAAAAAATGACAATTGTCATTTGCACAATGTGACCCAACCAACCAAATTACTTTCGAATGGCCAGCGCCTTTTTTGAGTCAAAGATCTTCAAAAGAATCCTGTACAATGTAAATAATCATAAATAATTCTAAAACAGTTAAAAAGGGCTAGAAACTTGATCCTGGCAGAAAAAGAAACATGTTTTACATTTCATTTGCATTTTCAAACCTCAAAGAGATCACAGAAAAGTGTCCCACGGCTTTATCCAATCTTGCAGGATTTGTTCTCTTACCCTGACCATAGCCCCTCCAATCTCCACCAGCAGTAGCTGGTCCGGCTGCAGGTCGCACAGCTCTCCTAGCTGCTTCTTGAAGGCTTTGTACTTGGCCTCCATGTTCAGCCTCAAGCCGTACTTGATGGGAACTGAGCCGTCCAGCCGAACAACTGACGAGGATTGAAAAAAAAATTGACAATAACCATCGTTGACAACTGTTGATGTGACAGGGTAGCTTGCCAACTTTGGTTTTAGTCTGCAAAATGGACTGTTTGTAACTTGAGTGCCCAGGTTTGAGATTGAGTGATCTGCGCTCGTATCAAACACTGGCTACTAACTTTGGCAACTCAGCACTCACATTTAAATCTCTGCATTCTGATTCAAAACTGGCTTGGCATGGTTGTGCTAATGGCTGCGTGATTTTTATTGTTACGTCACAAAGTGCTTATTGCTTACAGTCTCAATGAAATACGTGGAGCCTCTGTTAGCGTGAAATCGTGCACTAAGCAGCGCCGTAAAATTTGGGCCCAAAAGAAACAGTGTAACTCCACTGGCACTACACTCATGCATGCTTTTTTATATGTGATACAAGCACACAATTTGGCATATCACAACACCCTATTGGCCAGAAAAGCAGTGATGGCTTCCAATGTCTTTGAACTGTGAAGCAGTCAACGGCTGGGTTGGCTACGGCTATGTTTGTTGTCGGGGCATCTCTATATATTCCAATCGAGTGAAGACCTAGACTTAATAGATCTAGAAAACAGATTCATATGCAACCTTTGATTTGAAATCAGATATATTTGCCAACGGCACTTGTCAGCGTTCCAAATGGGCTAATTATATCAATTGGGCACTGCTGTGGTTAACCAAATGATGGGACTCACCTACAATCTCCACATGCATGGAGCTCTCCATGGGCAAGGGGAGGGAAAGGAAGATGAAGGGATCAAAGCGGACGCTGGTGTGACCACAGGTCTTGCAACGGACCTGTGACTTGAGCTGACCCTGGAACAAGTCCACGATGACAGACTGGTTCCGCCGCAGGTGGTTTTCCCATGCCTAGTGAGGGCACAAAACACAAGTACCTCCATTAGCAGTGCATGCTGGAAAATTTGTGCTTTCTTATCTTCTGCCTATGCTGCCAATATATCAACAGTGATAATTTTTCTGACTATGCATCTTAAAGTGTATTAAAAAGGTGTGATTTAACAAACTAGATTTCAATGCTATGCCAAAGGGCATCAGTGCCCAATGTGGCAGCAGATCTTGGGCTCCCCTCTCGAGAAGGAGAAAGTTTTCAGACCACAGTGCTCACCTCTTGCGAGACTTCCTCGTCCGGTCGGCCGTCGCTGTCCTTCAGCTCCACGTAGGGCTTTTCCTGGACCCGGTTCAGGTCCTCGTGGAGGCCATCCAGCAGGAAGGCTAACAGCTCCTGTGAGTCCTGCTGCTGGAAACCATTGAAGCGTGGCGCGTACTTGGCTATTGTCCACTGGTGTTGGGGGAAAACCCATGAATCGTTAACAAAGTTATTAATGTGCACGATTTTACCAAAGCAGAGACGACAGACACAAATGGAACGACAGATTTTTCCCTGTTTTCAGTGGTAAGCCCGCTCAATTCCAACATTGACGATAAGTGCATGTTATTAGATTGTATGTCTTTTTATCAGAAAAAAACCACAATGCCCTGTCCTCTGTGGTATACTAATACACAATTTTGTGTGTTCCATTTATGCCATGCATTTTTTCCCAAATACAAAATGTGATCTGACGACCCACCTCTCCACATAAACATAGCGTTCAAAGCAACAGGTCGTGCTTGAAGCAAGCTGGCAACATATTATAATAGGCACATGAATCAAGAAGGAAAAATGGACTTCGGTTGAGCTGGCTAGTATAACCAACAAGATGAAAGAATGGAATTTAAGTGCTGATGATGTCCGTGATTCAATCCTAGAGGGTATTTTTTTCTTTTTTCCACTCTGCTTACAGTTGGAAACAATCAATTTTGAAATCTTATTTTATTTACTGCCCAAATTGGTAGTCTTGAATTGTTATACTTTAACCCTCCTTTGGTTTTACA
>NW_019091515.1:390614-401640 GCF_001949145.1 Acanthaster planci | reverse complement strand
TTATGCACATGAAACAGTGAAACACAGTTGTTGGGCAGCACAAAAGTGCAATCTGATATTCCTGTGAGGGACTGTTGGTGCAGTGCACAACACAACACAGCTGTGCTTCCTTGAGTTGTTCACCAAGTGACCCAAAGAGTGACTTCAGCATAGGAGGGTTAATTAAAATGCTCATTTTTGCGCATTGTCAACTTCAGCCTCACTTATTAGCTTGGCAGCCGTATCACATTATGTGATATTCTGATGTTCTGCTCTTACTAAGTACAGAACGAGACTCTCCATATTACCTTCAGCAACAATTAAGTTAGGCACACAACAATGAGCAGGAAGGATGTTTTTGTTATTAAAGGTAAATCATAAACTGGCTCTAAATTCACAAACCCTCAGGGGGAGAACCTGGTACAAATTGGCACATTTACAGGCGAGGAAAAATGAAATGTGGGTTATATTATTCATGAATAAGATGTTTTTAAGGGTCTTACTCTGAGTTTCAGGGGTGCAACACTCTTGGCATTGCCAGCCCACAGCTCCCGGATGAGGTCACCGTACCGCTTAGCAACATGACCCTTCATGCCCAGGGGGTTGGTTCTAGAAAAGAAGAAATTTAGTCACAGTTGATATGACATACATTTCGGAATTTTGAGCTATTAGGTGTTAAAGAAATCCACATTTTGCCCTCAGTTTAAACCTGTGAATATTAGCAGTCCATAACTACAACGGACCTGGATAATGTGCCTCATCGGTCTGATTTGTAACTTGAAGCTATTGTCTGCCGATGTAAGGTCTAAGCATGGAATTTTTCTCAGTGCAAAGGCATCTTGCTTAGCAGAAGCAGGGTACCAGCACAAATTGCATGTGATGTGCATTGCTCGTCATCGGTTCCCCAATGATTCTTGCAATGCCTATATTGTTAAGTTGTGCTAAGTTGTTCCACGACTGCGGGCCTAAATTAGAAGCTGTCATTACTCACGAGTTCAGTTCATAGAGGAACGAGTCTGACTTGAAGTAAAGCGTCAGCGGCTGAGTATTGCTGATGCACTGGATGGCGGCGTTCATGAAGCAGGTGTTGCCAAGGTTACTCATGCCCGTCAAGCCACACTCGGTCCGAACAACTGTGCGGGGAATGGACAAAACACAAAACAACTGCAATGGAAGCTAACATTCCAAGCAAAAGCTTCCTGTGCAAAAGTTTCTGTGGTGTGGTCATTCCGAGAAAACACGTTCTTAGAATTCCAAGCTACACCTTGTGTAAAGAACATTTCCATAATACAGTACATCAACAGTACACACTACAGTACATCAATATCAATATGCCTAACCGAGGCTACTTTTCTACATCATCGTCGACTTCTCTCATAAACGGTCCTCCAGTTTGTCGGCCAAACTTATTCAAGACTCTTCTAAAATGTTATTCTTCTGTGAACTTGTTGGAGGAAGATCAAGCAACTACATTCATGGCTTACCAATCTGTACATGGCTAACAAACACAAGTGTATATCAATAGACTAAACAAGCGACCAGAAACAGATGGTTTAATGCCCATTCGACCAACAGAGTGACATGACTGGCCAAATTACATGTCTCGAGTTTAAGAAAATCTTCACCCATGAGTGTGGTGTTAAAGCAGTATCGGACATCTCAAGGGGTTCAACAAAAGAACCGAAGTTCTTGAGTCATCTTGTTCCTAGATGTCTTGATGACATCTTACCCTGTTTCTGCTTGTCCTGCTTGCTCTTGGCCAGCAGGGACATCTCCTCCGGCCAACTCAGGTCCTTGTTCCTGACCTCAATAAGCATGGGCTGGTCCTCTGAGATGCCTTGCTGCTCCATGGTGCTGGAGTCATCTTCGAGGAGGATGGGGTTGTTCTGCAAGTCATCAAAGCAACGAGGAAAATAAGTGAATGTAGTGTATTTCTTATATTATTCTATTTTACCTTGACATGTGTGATTGCAAACAACGCTGTATAACCTAATGAGGTAGCCAAGCCCAACCAAACAAGAAGCCCACACATACTAATTTGAATCATTAAGTGTACTCAATAAATGGATTTACGATGAAATGAGCACAAAAAGAAGCATCTTCATGATGTATATAAAGATAAGCATGGCGTGTGGCACAAAAGGTGTTAGTCAAATAGAACACCTCATGATTTTGACAACTAAGGGTGTACCGGTAGTTATTCTCAGCGTTCATGCAGAAATAGCACTTTGCAGCCTAACGTATGGGCCAAGCTGACATTAATATGCATGTGCATGAAGAGAGTGTGCACAATTAATTTCATCTGAATGAGCACAAAATGCTAAGAATTTTTGCACTGGCACCTGGCAGACCAAACTCCTGTGGTATTTAAATACAACTCATATCTCTCTTGTCGCTATGAAGGGCTGTACCAAGGCACCAGGTGTCCACCAGAACTTCAAACTCTGAGGGCATGTGAAATTCCAAAAATGCCCTGAGGACATTGTTTTTGTCTAAACCTACCTCATCTTTGAGGTTCCAAAGCCTCATCTCCTCACTGCGGATTCTCAGCCGGACCGAGAGGAACTCGTAGATCTGCTGCATGGTGTGCATCTTGCTGAAGCAGGAGGTGTAGGCCAGGTAGCGTTTCGGGGCTGGCGGGGTGGACGAGCTGTTGTTCTGGCCGAAGCTGATGCCCCCGGCCCCGATGGACACATTGCCTGGCAGAAGAGAAGGGAGGTACACATGAAAGTTCAGTCAAAGCCTTTTTATTCCAAAACTCAGCTTTGTCTGTGGCTTCACTTAATTTTTCATCCTGACAATTGGACTTTTTAGCTCAGTATCTTCCAAACAGATGAAAGCAGTTTCATTCAGTTTGAACAATACAGGCCTACAAGGATGTTTCACAGGGACAACTGTCAGCTTCGTTTCCACAGCCTGAAAAGATTGAAGCTGAGGCAGGTAATTGGCCAAAAAATTCAAATGGAAAATCCTGAAGTCAGAGTTTTTGCCTCACACCAGCATCTCTGAATTTCAAAGTTAGAAATGAAATTTGAGATTTGGAAACCCTTCCCCCTAAACTTAGTCCGACTTTGCCTTACTGTTAGCTTTTTTCATCTAGTTTGAACCCCACCGGCCTGCCAGAGACCGATTTGGAACCCTCCGTATCGTTAGTTTGACTTTGGCTTATTTCTAATCGATGCCAACAGTGATCGTCTGTTTACCAGTCTACTTGGATAAAAATGCCTTACCAACCAGCCATTGGAATCCTTGTGAGAATGAGAGTGGATTGTTCACCATGTTGGGGCCAACGAAGGGAGCTTACCGATATTGACTCCATTCCAGGCGTTCTGTCTCTGCTGTACCGTCTGGTGTCTGAGCAGACGCACGCTGATTGGGTACAGCTCTAGCGTTGCACTGGGCTCCCCTTCCAAAGGCACTATCACCTGAGACCAAGCACGAGAGAAGAAGCCCCTTTTGAAGCTGTGTCTGAATCTGGCTGTGGCTTTTGGTTTTTGCCATTCGTGCCCAATGCCTATAGCCACAGTCACTGCCATCAAAGCCTAATTCTTCCCAAGTCCAGAGGAAGAGGCCCATCACCTGTGGACGGACCTTCTGAATACCCAATACCCAGTGTATACCTAAAATCTCATCATCAGAAGACACTAAGGCGAGGGCAGAAAACAGCACTGAATGATTCGAGAGAGGCAGTCACGACTGCCTTTCCACTGGTTGGGGGCCAGCGTGTATATTTAAAACTCATCCCTTTAAATGTCATATTCCAATTTTACTTTGATTTAGACCGTTTCCCATCTCCTGTAAATAGGTTTTACTCAGGGAGAAATGCTGGATTTAGTACAGCACAAGGCAACATGGTGACATAAAATAAATCAACTGGGGAAACATCACCATGGCAACAAAACTCTCCACTCCTAGTTACCTGTTCAGCGATAACAAGTACTTTTTCTTTTACAAATGAGTCATTCTATAAATGTGGGGTCCAACGTGTGACACATTTCTGTCCCTGTTACACCTGACCTGTGTCATTTAACAAAAGATGTATTACTGAAATTAACTATTAAACTATTTTCATTTGTTGGGAAGGTAATTTGCATTACATAATCAGTCTTGGGAATTAAAGAATGCATTCTAAACGTACAACATCATACGCCTGATGTAACAGGGGAGGGGGAATTGGACACCAAATTTATAGAATTACAAAAAACTCTCAATCACTACTGCAAATTCCAAATAATTCTCTATCAACAGTTTAAAAAACAGTGTCATTCCCGTAATTATTCAAGACTTCAAGCTTAAAAAATTCAGACTTTCAGACCACAAATTGAGAACTGAAAAAGTCATTAGTTTTCCAATCTTTACCCTTGCCCCCCCCGCCAACAAACCACGCCTCTTTCAAAACTTAGGTTTATCCACACACCCTCCTATTCCCTTAACTTCCGAACAGATGTATTGAAGGGGGTACTTACATTCCTGGGCAGTGCTGGCCCGCCAGCATACCACTGAGAGAGAGCTTTCCACACAGGCTCCGGGATGACCTCATAATCTTTGCCCTGGACGAGGGGTGGAGTCCGCTTCAACCGCCCTCCCTCGTTAGTCAACGTTCCAACCTAGTACAAGTGACAAAAAATAAATGAAATCATAAAATGCATGTCGGAAATGCAGAATCTCTACTCTGCAATATGTAGGAATATTTTCAAGCAAAAGCATAACCAAACTTCATGGGTTATAATGCCCACTACTACAAGGGATTTGGACTAGCTAGCTGACGACTGCTTGCCCGGTGGTTGTGACATCTGCATAGATAAACAGGAGGTCATGGGTTCGGAAGTTTTTCTAATAAGCTTTCAGAAAGCATTGAGCGTACAATGTTGAAGAGTCACAGTAGTTAAAAAGTTAAACTGTACGTATGGTCATGCGTTGGCAACAGGAATAATGCACGCTTGTGTTCCTGGGCAAGACATGTCACTGCAATTACCTCTCTCCACCGAGGATTACAACTGAATGCTGGTGGGGATGGAGAACTCATTCACTGATCTGAAACTATTGCATGAAAATGAGACCTTGGTGTCAAGTTTTATACAGCATCAAGTTAGTATTACATGAGTCTACTATGAAAATGCAGACACCTTACCTTCCTGTTGTCAGGCATGATGAGGCAGGTGTTATCAATCAGCCCGGGCTTAGGGGGCCCCAGGCTCCCCTGGTTGCCAGAATTTGATCGTTTGGGGGACCGGGTAGGACTGTGTGGTGTCAAGCCGGTCCCGTTGCTGTGGTGGTGGTTGCCCCGCCTTGACAGGAGGGGACTCCTAGACCGAGACTCGCTCCAAGCCTGATTGGCTGGCCGGCTCAGGGAGCTGACCGAATTCTGGGAAGAGCTAGAACTGGTGTTGGAATGGTTGGATATGGGCGGCTAGTTGACAAAGAGTGAAAAGGCAAATGAAGCGAAAATCAGAAATTAGCCATTTAAATGAAACATCTTACTGACATGCCTTTTGATATAACCAAACAGTAGATGCTTTAAGAAGCTACATTCAGGCAACTGGCCCATTTTATTTACGATGTTAATTTTGATTCCTATACAAATGATATTCACACAACTGAGTTGTTACAATAGATAAGTCTTCAGACTAAGGCATGGAGTTGAACGAAAGATGTTGGAAATCTCAGTTTTCTGAAAACATGGACAATACTTCTCCCTGTATTTACTGCTGGGATGCCCAAGATTCTCACTTGTTTCAATTCGTTTTTTACCTTTTTTGAGGTTCATTTGAAACAAATCAATAATGCTTTAAGCTCTGAAACTGATACCACACACCATTCCCCCTCATCTATAAAAAAATGACTTCGGAATTCACAAAAGTGAAAAGTCTGACATCATATCCCAGACTTTTAACTTTCAAGCTCAATTCAACATGTGTTGTTTATTTTGTGAATACAATTTAACAGTCTCTTGTAATCCGTGAAAAATAGTTGAAATTTGTTCAAGGCTCAAAAATAGTTCACTGGTTCACATCCTCCCAAAAGCTGGTTCCCTGCTCACCTTATGGGCGACATAGTGGTTCCACATCCTCCACCAGTTCATGGAGATGAGGTACCAGGTCTGTGCCAGTCTCAGCCCCCGCCTCTTCTCTCGCTCCACCCACCCGAGGATGACTTCTTTCTCCTCTTCTGTTGACTGGGGTTTCAGGCCAAGAATGATGTGGCAGACCTGTGACAGGAAATTACAAGAAAGGTTTCCATCACCATAAAAAAGCCATTTTTCAAACCTTTTCACTGGGACAATTTCAACAGTTCTATGTTTAAGTTAGTATTTGAAAGCAGGGTTTCCAAATTTCCCTTTACAATTGAAAAACAGGGTGTTTCATTTGAAGTTCCAAGCTTTTGACACTGAAACAAGAAGAAAAGGGTATCAAAAATAGCATGTAAAGTGTCCAAAACATGTGAGATGACTAAAACCTTGTCTAGGCAATACTAGGGTTCGTGACCAGGGCCCAATTCATGGGGAGGTTAGGGCATGAGGAAAATTCCACAAGGCAATCCAGCAGCAGGGCTGTAATGGTTACAGCAAAGTGCGAAAAAACAGCAAAACATGAATGATGAAATCCCTAAACATCCTGAATTTGGGGGTGAAAAATCATGAAATATTGGAAATTACTGAGAAATCAAACCCTTGCTAATTTTAATTGGATGCTAAGTCCAAAATACTGCTTAGCTAATTTATGTGCTAAGCTAGAGTTAGCTGAGAACCGGTCACAAGAAAGTGCAGATGCTGGGCATTCTTGCCAGTAACCTGCTTTTGCCAAGCAAATTGGTTCTGTCCTTGGGAAGTTTTGGGACAATGCAACTGGCTGAGAAATTGGGCCCAGTTCTGATGACATTTGAGCAATTTGTGCACATTCTACTGTAATTTGGGGGGGGGACGGGAGAAGGGAGCGGCTTGTGAGAACCACCTGAAAGAGCTGCTTGCAGAAGTCATCAGGGAGGCTGTTCTTCAGGGCCCACATCAGGAACTCCTCTTGGGTTATACAGCCATCATTATCCCCATCGTGGTTGGCCAGAATGTCTGCTGCGATGTTTGCTGGGTTCAAGTTCTCCACCGACCGATAATCCTGTTGAGACAGTTACAAATTGTACTCAGCCAGAGAAACCACTAAACTTCTCAAATAGTCAGACACATGATTGTCAGAGGCTGACATTCCTGCCGAACACACGATTTGACAAATGACTCGATCCAAACGTCTTGGCTGTGGCTAGTCGTCACCTTAGTATCTAAAAGAAATGGATGTAGCTGATACAGTGGCTTTCACAAGCACTGTCATTGTGAAGCCATAGCCAGGACGTTTGGAAGCAACCAATGGCTACATGAACTGCCTGACATTTGAAATGAAAAAAAAAAACCAGCCTGGGTCCCAATAAATTACAATCACTTTGGAGTCAAGGCATCACAACAAATCTTTCAATGGACACAACAATTGCTTCAAACATGTAGATCGAGGGTAACTTCGCAACCTACATGTATGATTCTGTTCCACTGAGAAACCCTGAGAGGAAAAAATGAGATGCAACGCAGGCAGGTAGGAGCGCAGAATTCAGAAAGGTAGATTAATTTGACAGTTTGCTCCAAGACTTTTAAAATGCAAAATGAAGGTTTTTCAAATACTTGAGGGATTTCTCACCACTTCTTGGCCTATTCTGCTTTCCCGTCGCACATTGATCAGACTTTTAACCATCTTCTCCAGCTCATCCTTGTTCAACAAGTTGTCCTGGTCTGTGTCAAATATCTTGAAGAAAACTACGGGAGAGAAAACAGCGGACAGTAAGCCTACAAAAATGTACAAATAATTCATTTTAAACTTGAAATGTTTTGGGAATTTTTTCCCCACACCTTCTCACAGAGGGGTAGGTTGGGAAAGAAATCCACTCTTAACACCTTGAACGACCCATGTCCAATCATTTTAGAACATGACGTGAGTGTAAATACGTCAAACACACTGTATAATGACACCTACGTCTGTGTAGTTTTAATCCAATCTAGAACAGGATTTTGTTGTAATTATCATTCACAGTGCATGCTTCCAAATTACTTGCTGATTCAAACACAGACCACTATAATTGCCAGCCACACTAGAATAGATCTCTCTCCTCAGACGTCGTCTTTGTAAAAAAAAAACTGCAACAGCGCATATAATGCAAGCGGGTGCATGTGCGCGCAGTGTGCAAAATGTTCGAAACTTATCAAAATATGTTTGAAATACGGCCCGGCCAATGCGTGTCACACAAATTGAAGTAATAAATGCCGATGCACCGGGCAATCTGCAGGAAGTGACGTCATTTGAGAGAGACCTATACACATTCCTATAAATCAAACGGAATGTTACGTAGAGTGCTTTGCAGCCAAGCCACTGTAACTTGGCATGGGTCTTGACAACATGCTTTGGTTTTGGTCCATGGAACGTGCTGCTTAGTTTACTTCCAGTAATCGAGTCTGGCTGACACAGACAGCTTCATTCGGCAGAAGTGACTTGGAGGTCTGGGTGACAGTCATTTGCTGTCTTCCCCGGCTTACATTTTTGTCTCTCCACCCTGGGTCCTCGGCAGCATGCTGATAAGCCACACGCCATCTCCTTGAGATCAATGTGATTGTCGCTGTTCACATCAAATGCATTGAAAATGCCTAAAATACCAGATCCAACAAAGAGAAAAGAGTCAAGATGACGAAGTCTCTGAAATCAAACTCTACAGTTTCTACATCTATCGGTTTTCAGGGTAAATGCCAAAACTTGAACATCATCAGATGATAACTCTCTTTATCCTTATCGTCCCAAATTCTTTTCGGAGTAATTTTGCATTTCTTTTCAGACCACAGGATCCAAAAACCACCATTATATGACCATAATGTTTCAAGTGAACAGTTAATCCCCATTTTAACATTTACATGGATATTTGTACTTGTGAAAATTATAAATTTTTGTTCATGATAAATGGGAGTGTGAACTAAAACAACCTTTACAGACAAACTGCGAGAGTTTAATTGAAGTATTGTTCATGTCAAATGCTACCGTACTTGCTACGTTTATAACTCACCTTCGCATAGTTCCCTAGGCATGGGCGGTGAAATGAGCGGAATGAACGTGTCTAGATCAAAGCGGCCCGTCTTGGACTGCGCTTGCAATGCCCAGTATTTCTTCTCCAGTTCAATGATCTCTGCCTCTTCCACTGTGAAAAAGAGAGCACAGCCTGTTAACTTCAAAAAAGACCAGGACAGCATGAAGCATTGTAGTCAGGTCTGGGCCAAATTTCACAGTGCTGATTACTGCTAACCAACATTTTTTTGCTAACCACATCTGCTTAACAATAAGCGCATTTCATGGCAAGTATTTCACAGTTGCTGAGCATAGCAAAACAAATGCATGGTCATGTATAGAGATTTCCATTGTTACATCACCAAGTTAAGCAGCTTTTTCCCCTAAGGTTAGCATGCCTTTTGCTGGGGTTACTGCTTACGGTCTCCATGAAATATGCGGAGTCTCTGTTAGCGTAAAATCATGTGCTTAGTAGCGTCGTGCAATTGGGCCCTGTTCTTTTTCATGGACTCTAATCGAAAGGACAGTGACCCTGCAGATTATAAGCTGATCTGATTAGCTTATGGTCTAATCAGATGGTTCAACAAGGACACCAATGTGGCACACTCTGAGTACAAAATGATAATCACAAGCCTTAAATTCAGTGGTCAACACAGCCACAGTACTGGGTGGACAGAAACAAGCAATGACTATCGACACAAATGCCAATGTACGAGTATGGTATTTAGACATCTAGGTATGAAAAGACGCCAAAATGTTCTTACAGTGTGTCACTCCAGCAAGGGTCTGGTAGAATGTGGGCGTGTCGCTCTCGTCCGACAGCCGTAGCCCTGGCTTGTTGGAGTCCTGCAGTAACCATGCCGACAGCTTCATCACATGACTGTGCTTCAGGAGCCAGGAGCAGAACTGCTCATACGACGCCCGGTCATCCTTAACACCAAAAAGAAAGGTTTTCAAATAGATGCAGTGACTGAAAAAAGGCTGTCATCTACAACAGATTTACATGTATGTAATGAGTTTGACAGGGAAAAATACCCAAGTTTCTATGAAGATAACTGCTTTGTAACTTATTAACTCAATAATTCAGAGACTTTCAAGATTCATGTTCTTTGTTAATTCCGCTCTCAAGTTCCTCTTTTAATCTGTGTCTCAAGTGGACCTTACGTTTAAAGCAGTAACAGCCTTACCAATCCATGAACATATGGTAATATTTTTCCAAGTGCCTGTGCAACATGAGTTTTTCGCTCCCTGCATGTGAAGACCTGGCGCATTAGAATTCATGTTAATGCATTTCACAAATGTGTAAATCGCTCTTCGTGCAGGAAATGTCACGGGCCAGATTATTATGTGAATACTGAATGTTGGAATCAACTGTTGCAGACAAAATGCTGGTTCAGGCATGTACACGGTGCACAAGCAAAGCCAACAAATAAATTGGCCTGATATTTGTCCAAATTTGATCATGTTCAGCTTTTGCGAGTACGTAACGCAATGACTTGCCATGACAACACAGCCAGGCATTCTCATCCCCGACATCACTTCTCCTTGAAATTTGTCCCTGTTTCCTGTTGTGCATGTCTTATTGATTTTTCTTCCTTTTACAGAGGAACTTTACCTCTCTGAATAGCTAGGAGCTTCGCAGGGGATGGGAGATGGGGATTATTTGCCATGACAACACAGCAAGACATTCCCGTGTTCAACAAGGACTCTCCTTGAATTTGTTCCATTTTTGGTCTCATGTACATGTAAATGCAATTAAATTATCCTCCTTTTTTTTTTTTTTTACAGAATGAAGACGGTTTGAGACTCTCTGCATAGTCAGGCACACAGGGAAGGATGACTGCAACCTCAAGTAAAGAGAGTGATGCGGATGGATAGGTACATTCCTCCCAGATCGCCCCACCGCCATCACAGGTAGGGATGACAGTAGGACTGGGAAGGGAAGGGGCTTACCTCTCTGAACA
>NW_019091515.1:352505-389923 GCF_001949145.1 Acanthaster planci | reverse complement strand
GCTGGGCAACCTCCTGGGGAGGCGGGCTGCCGTCACACGTGGAGATGAACTGTTCCAGGTCCTCCTGACTAATGTACATACCGCCATCGTGGCTGGCACACAGGGCAAAAATGACTAAAGGAAAAAGCAGACAAAACACACCATCATCATCATCATCATCATCATCATCATCATAATAATACAGATTTATATAGCGCACTTATCCGAAAAACCAATCAAGGGGCAACTCCATTATTATTACCCCTGCTCACTGGGCCCATGAAACATTCCAAATACCATCTCAGCTCCCTGGGGAGTATACAGCTCAATGCTGCCATTTCAGCGCAATGCAGCTAGATCAACCACAATAACCATCTCTGCCCTCACAGGTACCGGTACCCAATTACTCCTGGGTGGAGAGAGGCAATGAGTGACAAAGTGCCTTGCCCAAGGGCACACGCACCACAAACACAGGCTGGATTCGAACCTGCAACCTGCAGCTTTACTCGCTGACTACGAATCTGATGCTCTTAACCACAAGGCCACGGCACTCCACATGTAAATACGATACACTGAACAACACTTGGTTTAATACACTAAACAAAGTTCTTCTTAAAAAAAAAGTTCAAAATGTAACAGAATTATTCTAAATGTTCTTTTTAAAGCAAAAGTACTGGTTCAATGAACCCCTCTGAAGTTCATAACGTACATGTACAACAGAGTTAACTTTGGCCCTTTTGCAATTCAATATGTTCCAGTAGACACTGACAGGTAGGAGATATTCTCCTGAATAGAGAATGAATACAGGGTTCATACACCCTTGGAAACAAAAATTCCAGGGCTTTTCCAGGATTTCCAGGTCAAAAGTTTGATTTTTCAAGGAATTAATTCAGGTTCTGACAGTGACAACTGGACCACAAGGTAGGCCTACACACAGCTGGTGATCATAAAAAAAAACTTCCCCTAGTCCATTCAACGTTAAGGAAAAAGGTTCAACACAGTCACAATTTTACTTTTACACTGAGCTTTATTAGTTTATATTGACCTGAAATATTTAATTACATATTAAATAAAGTGCATGAATTTAATAGAGAATGGTTTCATCATTATAGCCACAACAGACAGTTCACCATTGAGCTACAAAAAACAAAGGTAAAATTTGACTACAAGAGAGTTTAGTAATGATATCCTTGGTGCCCCATGCATGCAACATAGAAAGAATCACATTGTGGGCACCATCCATTTTGCTCATAGCGCTGTGTTCAGCGTGGGTGTGTTTTCGAGTGTGTAGACCATGCATGGTGAATAATGCAAAACTGTATTGTGCCGCACAATAGCGACAATGTACGCAGGGACAGATCGATCGCAGTTTATTAGATCATTTTTGTCTCACTTTCAAAGTATCGGTAATGATGTTACTGTAATTTCCAGGAATTTCCAGGACTACTTTTAAAAATAAATTATTTTCCAGAACTTTCCAGGATGGGTATAAAAATTTTCCAGGTTTTCCAGGAGGCGTGTGAACCCTGTGAATACTTCATAGAAAAAAAGATGTGCATGTGCCAACCTGTACCAACAAGTACCAGTACATACAAAACACCTTCACGGGTACAGGTGCCCAACAGATATCCCTCCATCCCACTATGGAAAAATACACATTGCAATTTATACCAGAATGAGTCATAAGGTGCCTTAACAAAACTGGAGGATAACACATATAGCTCAGATGGTGTTCAGTAAATCATAATGTGAACACTGTACCTTTCCGCTCTGCACAAAAATGACCTATCAACACACAACTTGGTCTGCATTTATGTACATGTAATAAAGAAATTGATGTGACCTTACCCACTTATACAATACAAAATTAAACCAACGTTATTGTCATTGTGAGCAACCAATTTCTGGTAGTAATGGTACAACCCGATGGTCAATTCCAGCCCAATCTAGACAACTGAATTTATATTACTGACTGAATGTTCCTCAAGTACGGGTGTTACACAGATGTACATGTACAATGTATGTACATGTACTGTTACCAGTATATGAATACATGTATGTACACGTACAATGGACATGTCTGTACATACATAGACTAGTATGTCCAAGTCTACATGTCGAGACATGCATGTTTGGTCAATAACTGATCTTCACTGAAAATGTACACGTGTAGGGACCCATACCATACACGTACGTGCACAGACAACACTGTACACGTCTACTGTATGCCTATGTTAACTGTTGCTTGTTCAATTGATATTATTCTGGTTGTAGTATTTGGCATTTCATGGAAAGAACTGACTCATCTTCAGATGCTCTCATATGCATCCTCATCAACAATGGTCAAGCAGCATGACGCACACTCTCCACTGTAATATGTGATGCAGGAATGCAAGGGGTGTTATCAGGGGTTATCAGAACACTCCTTGATATCACCCGAGTAGGATACCACACATGCACACACACACAGACTCCTACACCCATGCTGGTCTGTACATGTACAATATCAGGCCTTGAGCTAACTTTTTTTTCCTGGCTAGCCCACTGGACTACTTATGTGGATATTTTACTAGCCTGTTTAGAGTTTTACTAGCCCGTGTATAAAAATTATCGCCCTGTTGTGCGAGCATCACATTTCAAAAAACACAAGTAAAAACACATCCACAACGACTCAGTTTTTGCGATCTTGTATTTATTATCACAAAAAGCATTATATATTTTTATCAAAGTTTTAACAGGTACATTCTGAATTTTCCACAAGCCCACCGGGCAACCAAGGAACCAAGTTAAGGTAGCCCGGAGCATTTTTTGCTAGAATTTGTCCGCCGGGCTAGTACTATTTCGAGGCCTGAATATGTACATGCACATACATGTACATATACACGGGACTCGTGTTCTATGTAGTAGGCAACAAGTACATGTACTGTACATATATACTTGTACAACTGGTACCCGGACACGTACACCAGTCATGTCCTGGCTTACCTCACACTAGAGAGGCAAAGTCGAGAAATTTGGGATCGAGTGATGGGGGGCCTAAAAATTTAATGTGTCCCGACAACAAATTTGTCTCCACAATAGCTCTAACTAGACACATGCAATCCCCACAACTACGCTACATGCATGTACATGTACACGGTACATGGTGCGTGGTACCGTTTACGTGTGGGGTGGCCTTCAGCATGTAAAGGTGACAGTTTCTATCTTTTGTTAGGAAAGTTACATGTACGTGTAGGATCGAGCTGTGGAGAGAAACATTTGTCATAACATTTATTTCAACACATGTAGTTCCCACAACTTGGTAACAGGTACTGTACACGTGTGATACACACTGCACAAACAGATTTACATGTACTTGCCTATTTATTGGCTGACATGCACATGTACATGTACAAAGCGGTATGTGTGCAGTTGTACATGTACAACTACAACGAACATGTATGTATGGTATGTGTCTCAAAATCAAAATGGGAATTTTACTCAAAAGGCACTTGTAGACTTTCTTTTGTGGAGATGGTGATGCAAAGATACAGTATCAAAAATGAAAATTTTGTTACAGCCTAAATAGGGCACACATCTACCGGTACATTTATGTCTTCTTTATGAATGTGTAAGATATATGCAGAGTACATAAATTATTTCTTCCATACAGGTATGTACCGGGCCATGTTTGTTCGAGTGGCAGGCAGACTATACAAGTACCTGTACGGATAAACGGGAAATGAACGAGGAACACACTGGTTGAATTTCAACTGAATTCCAACAGAATGAGGACCACTTACATGTACATCAACAATCAAACATACCGGTACATGTACATCTATTGTTGAATGTTCTTTTCTTCTTTCCATGGAAATTTCTGTTGGTTGAAATTGTTAGTGCATGAACACACCTCTCCAGTACACATGTACATGTAGCAATAGCATATCCTGCTACGTGGACATGTAACGACTGAATGAATTACTTTATTTTCGAACTTTACAAATTGTACTTAAATGGACCGTATTCCAGACGACGCCATTGCTAATCTTGTTCAATGAATCTGTTTCATAAACGGTTAACTGTTGAATGGGATGGTATCAGACTATTGTAGAATTCACGTGGATTCAACGCCTCTCTTTTAATTGTTTCTAAATCTGGCATAAACACTTAAGTATGTTTAGTCATAAATATGAAATTGTTCATCAGAGTAGAAAGGCACTAATTTAACAGGAAATTTTATGTTATTTATTCATTGTTGCTTTCCAGTCTCAAATAAGACTTAACCTCACTTCCAATAGACCGATCCAGTAAGCCCCGTCCGCTGCTCACGTGGGCACTTACAGCACGTGCTCTTTTCCAGTGCCATACTGCGCGTTCCAGCTTCACGCATCATATGCGCTTGCGCAAGCATTACAGACTTTTGTGCGCGTATATCGGACATAAATCACGGCTATGATTGGTCAGAAAACAATGAGGCAGGCTGAACGGATCGGTCTATTTCAATATGGCAGACTCATAAATTGTTAAGTCCATTTGTATATGTCTGTACGTATAAATGGAGTCTTTGGGCTATTGCTGTGTTAACATTGTTCTGTAAATTGACATTTTAAGCATAAGATGAACATGCACATACTGTACAGGTACATACAGGTACAATGTATTGCATTACTCATGATAAAAACCCATGTACTGAGAAAACACTGTTTCGTCTTTCAAGCTGATAATTCTTACTGTACCAATCTCATCCATACTTTATAATGGATACATGTTAATGCCACAAAGTTCAACCTTGCAAATGGAAAGGTCCACAACCATGACAACACTGAACTTCTGCAAAGAATGTTTACATTGGTTACAATTTGCAGCCCTTTGGACGAATACCATGCTTTACAGGTAAGCTTGATGAATTTAAGTTTAATATTTTAATTTTTCTTTATTCCGCACAAGTGTCTGATCCAACTTTTTCCTCACATTATGTTTTTGAATTGTATACAATGTACATAAATGACCACCCTCGGAAAAAATGTAAATTTCGAATTCCATAAGAAAAACGGTAAACTGATATTCCTCAATGCATTAGTCACTGTGCATGTGTACCAGTTTTTGTTGACATGCAAGCAGTCTGCAATGCAAATTCCTAATTACGCTTAAGTCTTACATTTCAGAGGCCAAATTGAACATATGACTAGGTGGTAAAGATGAATGTACATATTGTGTTTTATGGTGGCCACTCTTGCATATGTGTAAGGACACAATACTGGCCAACAAAAATGGGACACATAGGTAAAAATTCAATCTAGTGAAAAGTGTTTAATTTACTTTTAAATTATGACAATGGANTAGGATGACAATGTAATTTCCTCTTCTCTTAATTTCCGAGTGCATAATGTACACTTAATTGAATTTCCGTTACCATGGCAAAGTTGCGTAAAGCTGCTCTTGACGGCTTTGCGTCGTGCATGCACGCAGGAGAGATAGTTGTGGCAATAGAAACTGTCGCCAGTTGGAGGACAAGAAGTATTTCACAGCCAAAATTTGTACAAGTCAAATGTTGAGCCTATTTGCCTGATGTGTTATCTCCATGTACCCCAGTACACGAAGCTGCACACAACCAGCACACTACCGGTTTTGTCATCTCTACAACCTAATCTCACTGCTAGTTTGCTAGATGTACAAACATTTAACCACTGTTCCACAACCTGCATAGTGTGCCTGGCAGCCTATCAAGTTTTTCTTGTCTCTCACCAAGTCCTAAGAGTAGCCACTAAGCTTTAAAATCTGGTCGCCATGTTTAAAATTTGGGTGCTACCAGTGCATGTACCGGTACATACATGTAATTTACATTGTTCTGAGATATTTAATCTTACACAACAATATCTGAAAGAAAAAAACAACTTCAACTCTTGTGGAAAACACAAAAAACATCTTAGATGTCCAGAAATGTACAAGACCTGAACTAAAGAAATGGGGTGGGGGGAATGGACCATAATCCCCATGCTGAGGGTTCCCACTACCCTCCCCATTACCGAGTTAAAAATTTGGAACTTGGAGAATACGAGTAAAATGACAGACAGTTTAGCAGCTTTTCAACAAGTCTTGCCATCAAATGTCAGCACCGATTGAAAATGTACATGAACCAGTACCAATGAGGGAATTTTTGAATAAAGAGACAACTCTCACCTGGACTCATGAGTAAACTGGCATTTGAACAAACGAGTTCCTTAAAAATGTTAATTGAAGAACATGAACTCGTCATGGACTGTGGCCTCTCATTCACATTCGTACATGTTATGTTAGAGAGGGCAGAAATTTGTTCAGCAAGGAAAAGATTCAATAATTAAGGTCACCAGGCCAATTGTCATATTAGTATTTCTGAAATTTTCTTGGAATTTCTTTCAGCCTTGGACTGGAGTACAAACGTCCATGTTCATGTACATGGACCAGATACATATGCACTGTACAAACTGAGCAAAAACAGTGCACAAGAAGGGTAAAGCATTGATTGTGTACATGATGTAAGGGGAAAAGGGTGTAACACTGATTGTCTGTACATGGCATGATGTACATGTTCATGTATGGTACAATCACAGCAATGAACATCGTATGTAGTATGAGTACAGGTGGATGTGACGTGAAACACTTCATTACTAAAATTGCAGAAACAAACAAAGGTGTACATTCATCGCTTATTTATTGTGAAGGCAAGAACAGCATTTCTTCATTACATCAGCTTGATTGGATGGGGTGAGCTACATGTGTACGTGTATGGCCTCGTGAGTGATGACACGTGGAGTGTGCAGTGTGGAATGATGGCCAGTGATTGGAGTGAGACAGCGGCCTGCTGTGCTCAACCGAATTCTGTACATGTACAATCAATGTACATGTATGATGAAACGTTATCTTCCAGACTATGGTGCCAGTAAACGTAATTGCCCAAAGTTAATTGAAAAAAGACACATCAAGCTAAAGGAAGGAACACAATACTGTATGTATGTGTAGGAGCACATCTTGCAATTGTAAGGTGATGAACAATGAGTGTATACATAGAGTGCATTGCAAACTATAGTATACATGCATGACTGCATTTCACATGCAAAATATACATACATGGCCTTTACATGTACCCGTATTGTAAAAATTATTATTACATGTACAGTATTTAACATTGAAACCTCCACAACAAAGTTCCATTTACAGTCCATGTACTTAAAAGAACATCTAATAATATAAAATTGCTGAAAATTAACTTTAAAAATGTGCAATTTCAAATTATTAATTCCCTTCATAAGGGAAATAAGCTGCACAAAAGCGTAATGTGCATACCGGTACATGTACATGTATATGTACACGTACTCACATACTGCAATGTACATGTATTATATAGATTTTGTATACATGCACACATAACAATGCACATGTAACATGCACATGTATACATTTGTACAAACACACATATAACAATGTGCCCTGTATGAGCGTATTGATAAACACCCTGATGACCATTTATGATTTAAAACAGCTCCATCATCACATTTCCTGGTTCATTTACTGCCAAGATCCAAGGTCAACAATGCTGCTCCATGTACATACATTTATGTACACGTAGTGTGTACATACTGCACTCCACAAATAAACTACATGTAGTATGTGAATATTTCAATGAAAAATTAGAATTAGTTACTCTGATGCACATGTACATGTGCACCATACATGTACATGTACATCAAATACATACCGTACATGTGCCTTGACCCATTCACGTAATCAGCACATGTATCTTTTACGTTACACTGGCCATCCACATGAACTTTTCTGTGACGTAAAACTGACAATGTACTTCTTCCAAGCCGGGCTGGTCCCGTAAAATTTCCACTGCAGGAAGGTTAAACTAACAACTGCAGTTATTGTCTGTCCACATTGGATTTACTTTTGTCAAATTGATAACACTTTTTGTAAGTTTCACCTGAAAAAGTCTAAACACGGCTTATGCAAATAATAACTATGAAAAATTAATAAAGGCGCTTACATGTACATGTAGTAACAAATTATTGTTATTTGTAGGCCAAAGTCAGATCATATAATTGAACATGTACTCAGCTTGAAATCCGGTCAATCATTCGGCTGTGCGGCAAATTTTCAGTCAACAGAGCTTAGAGAGAAGCACTTCCTATTGATGCATGAAGCAACACATTATCATCATAAGAACATTTCCTTTTGTAAATTTTGCCAGCACAAGTCCATGACTCCACTGTAATAATGAAAAACTAATCCACTACATGATCAAACAGTAAGAATATATTAATGTGTTGGATTATTCGGCACTAGCCTAGTTATCTGAGAGTCCAGAAAGAACTTGAAGGCAGACCATTATAACAATGTCTTATCTTGCCTTCAATCATTACAGGACATGAAGCACAGCTCCATAGTGACTAGTCACTGAAGTCAAACACCTGGAGCATAGAGCTACATGTACGTGTACATATATGCCTGGAGAGAGACAAACACTTTTGGACAGCTAATGGGCTAATTTGTGTACACTGAAGATGCAGGTAAATTGACTGAATTGTTGATTATCAATTAGGCACAGCCATCCCACAAGAGGCTGGTCAGGTACATGTACATGTATGCTTGCTACAAACATTCTGAGCAAACATTCCTAAGGGATGTACATGTACACATGTTTGCGTACTGTTCACAGTATACTGTACATGTACATTGTACATGTACGTGTACACTTGCAGACCTATGTACATACATGTACATTTACATACCTGTATGGGTATGTATGTACATGTAGACTGTACATTTACATGTATAGTAGTAAATACAGCATGGACAAATCTGTGAGTGACATGTTAATTGCAATTTTGTAAACCTGCACTGTACTGTGCACATGGATGCATAAATCCTAAGGTTTATGACACGAGAGATTTTGAAGGGAAGTCACGACATCCAATGCATACGTACTATTTTTAACAAACACATGCCTTTTTTGCTGCTGTCATTATGTGTACATTTTCTGCTCCCTGACAGAAGGGCGTCATCAATGAGGAGTTGTGTGCAACATCCCAAACCAAACAACAATGCCTGAATGACCCTCTGCCAGACTTGTGCACTCTGCAATGGGCGCGCACATTTGGACCGGAAAACTCCCCAGCACTGTCTTGTTTTTTTGAAAGCTAACCGAGCATGTTGAGCTAACGGAAGCTTTTCACAGGATTATGGAAACAGACCGTGATCTCTCCACTCACTACGGAAATCTCACTCGGGTAATGAATGACAGAACGGTTAAGTGCATTGCGCATGAAGTGGGTAATTGCCTTTCAACACTGCTCACACAGTTAAAAGAAAAAAAAAAGGCAAAATGCAGTAATCTTGATCAGTGCTACATGGAGATTCACAGAATCAAAAGAATGTAGCACTCAACATGCTGGAAGAAACCACTAGTCTGCATAAATGCTTATGTGTCCTCTGAATCTGTCTGGCAAAGACTTGCAGCTCTCTAAATTGTGCGATTTCTAAAGATTTTGAAGTGATGAGGAGCACTTTCCTGTTAATTGTATGAAATGTTCCTTTGTCCCCGAAAGAAATTCTTTTAGCCTCCCAGACATCTCTGTTCTTTAAATCTGTAGATCTACGCCCCCCAATTACTGTAATGTAATATGAAGAGTATGCATGAGTTTTCTCCTGTGAAATTATGACAGTGTACTCAGTAGGTCATACATATAGACCTGTTTCCTGTGACGTCACAATCGTGCTGGACCGCCATGTATTGTGATGGTAATGAGTGCATAGTGTTGTGATGGTAATCTACTTATTCAAGATAAACTAGTCAATCATGCAGCGTTCACACGCGATTGAAGCTGCCCGTAAGAATATACCGATATGCGATGGCCAAGATGGTCCACACGTGATGGTACTGTTTACATTTAGTGCAACCCAGTTACATGGGTGAAAAAGCTCTATATGTAAAAAAAATTCACTGTAGAAATTATTCTCATAAGACAATTAAAATTACTAGTACTTGTGTATGTATGCTGCTGGCAATACTCACATGTTCTAGTTGAATTACAGCATCTGCACAAAAACTGCCAAATACCGCATTACCAAAGCAGATGCAGGAAGACACAGAGCCAGCAACAAAACCCTTGATCAATAGAGGGATCCCAATACGACGCTTTTAGCGTCGATCTGCACACTTCCGCATTTGAAAACGAGGCTGTATGTGTCAGCTTCAATTCTTAATACGATCAGACGATTGAAAGTAAGGAGTTAAGACACAAAATACATAAAGAAGAGTCTTTCAGGATGACTCGACACGTAAAATAAAAAAAAAAAATAATGACAATTTACTTCAAACTAACGTACCTGCGATGGTCATGTATCTTGTGCAGTGGGCGTGGTTTAAACTGAAGTGGCGTCACACTTACGAACAGAATACTCCATGTACTGTGTAGACTCCATGGGCGCGCGCAACGAAGTTCAACACATAGAGCCTCGGTTTCGATGCAGATATGCGCAAACGGCGCTAATGTGAAATCCCTCTATAAGCCATTTGCGAGTTAAATTTGAATAAAATCTGGAACACTGAGTTCTTTAAATTCACATGAGCATAACAACTTGAATTCTCCATACTAAAACCACTGTTGCTATACCTTGTGATTCGGGGCAAGCTTTTGCTTAGTTACATAAGAGACGCCTTGCAACAATACACTGTTCTCAATGGATAGAAACGGCACAAAGGAATTTTAATTGTTACGTTTCTATGCAATCAGAAAACACAGTGTACCAGATTTTATTCAAATTTAACTCCCAAGTAGCTTATTCAGTCTGGCCTCTTAGCACTACCTAAAAAACTTCATTACAATGTATTTTGTACTGAATACTGACAAGAACTACAAGCATGACACACATATAGGTCAGAGTTAACTTTTTAGATGGCTCACTTACATTTGAGTTTCTCGGTCTGTGATCCCCTGGCCAGTAGCACCAAGCCCGTGAACAAATCCTTGAAGACCAGACCCTTGTTGGTACCCCCGAATGCACAGTACAGGTGCTGTCAACAGGAAAAAAGGGATTATCAAGAACAAAGTGAGTCACACTAATTTATCTTCTGTTTAAGCCAGTAATGTTATCCATAAAATCAATGCACCATCCTTTTTATAGACTGAATATTAATTCAGAGGACCAAGCAGATTTTGACATTAAAAAAGCCTGCTTCTTGAAGCAAAGATGAAATTATGCCAAACTAAAAGGACATTTAAAATATGCTTGTTCTACCTGTGTTTAAATATCAATAACGTACCAGTTCACGTCCATTAATCTTCATACAAAAGAAATGAAAAGACCTTTACAAAACGGAAAACACTGCCTTTCAAAGTATTCTTTGCCAAAAGTGATGGAAAAATGCAGGCACCTGTACATTTTGAAGACTACCGTAGCATGTACCGTAGAGTGTACTTGGTATGAGAGCAAGTATAAAGACTGATTTCTTTATATCACAATCACTACTCACAGTTTGGGATTTATGCATTTTTAACTCATGAACACGCAGTATAAATGTACATTTAGTACCAAGAAATAGTGGGCCAACTCCACATGTGGAGTATTTCAATTACTTTCCATCCGTAATTTTGTGTGAATAACATTTGGTAGTATTGATGAGTCCTAACAAGTTTGTTTTCTAAATTTTTTCTAGCGCTGACAGATAAAAGAAGAGTTGCAAGCAGAATGTACTATGCAAATGTAATCCTTTTAACCACTACCAGGGTTCGACCTTGACACTGGTCTGCTAGCCAAATTCGAGTAAAAACCATGGAGGTATAGCGAAAGCCCTCATCTGGGTAGTCCGGCGGTCTAGTAAAACAATATTCTGAAATAAGCAGCAAAACAGTTGATCGTGAAGCATGCCCTCTAGCTACTGCTGGTTTTTGAACGAAATAAAATAGGACCTTTTGCGACCAAGACTAGTTCTGTCCCTGGCACCAGCCCAACAGAAGTAATGCTGAAGTCTATGAATGCACCGGCAGTAAATTGTCTGAAACTTCTGTTCCACAATGCCCATGCGATTGCACTTAACTGTCAGCCGTTTACTGACTACTGGCTGTGTACGGCTGGTCTTGACAACGCTACATGACTTGCCGTTGGTTCTGCGTACTAGATTAAATCAGCATGTGCTTTCATGCATTGCATCGCAGAGGTACATGTAAGTCATGACTATACATACATGTACATTGTATACATGTACATTTCGCCAGGTGTACATGCACAGATGTGCATGTACATGTACATACTGCAAAGAACGTACATGTACATAAACTGTTCATAATGATATGGATTGTTTTCTGTCTCTTGGACTGCAAATAAAACAAACCATTTTCAGTGGGTAATCACACTCTGTGTTTAATTTGCTTGAGTAAAGTTATAATCATGAATATTCTGGAAATTCACAAGTCCCATGGCCATTTAAGATTACTCATCAACAATTAAACAACATGCAGCCCCGAGTGCACACTGTTATCAGGTTATGCAGAAAACACTAGTGCTAAAAAAGAATGTTGAAAGTCTGGGGAGAGATGCGGACTAGTGAAAATGCTGCTGGTGGACTAGTAAAAAGCCATCACTGCTGGTCCGGCTGGCAAGAGACAAAAAAAGTTAAGGGCAAACCCTGACTACTACCTCAAAGAAAATGCAATGATGGACAGGTTAATTTAAGTAACAGTTGCTGAAAAGAAAGTAGGAGCACATCACACAACAGTTACATGTACATGGAATAGAAATTCTCTGTCAAACGTTCGTATTTCTTTGCTTTGTTCAACTGAATGGAGTATAATGTAAGTATGCCACAAATCTTTCAATATTGCCAGCTTTTTTTTAAACCTTCGACTGGAATGTTGAGTGCAGTGCAATGTTTTTTCCATTGTGATTTGAACAACATCTATTTTTAAAAGCCAGTATTTATCAGAATGAATTGGAAGTTCCCAGACTTTGGAGTTTGATAATGAAATCTTGAAGAGTGCCAAAGTGCCATAGGTACATGTACGTGTAACCAACTGATTTTTATTTGCTGAGAGTGTGGCAAAATATTTTGAAATGATAAAAAACCTTAACGATGGAAAAGGCAGATAGTTATATTCTACTGCAGACCTTGAAAAGGTCTTATAACATCAACAATAATGAGCATTAACCCTAAGCCACTAGGGTGTATGCAAAATCAAATTGAAATCAGAGGATTTGGGACTTTAGATTTCAATATGATTTTACTATTTTACGGTGTTGAAACTCCACTCTGCTCATTGGGAAACAAACAAAATTTGTTTTTCAGTGTAAAGATAATGATGTAATGGATGGTACGGTAGTGTCCGAACTGATAGGACTGGTGTCATAGCATATTCTCTCATTACTGTATCGTACATGCAGCTTTTTTTTATTGTGTACCTTCACGACTCTTGACACGACAACCCATTCGGCTGAAACAGTTTCAAGCACGTGATGTACATGTACACGTAATGTACACGTACACTACATGTACATGTACATGATTTATGTATTGAACACTTGATAAAGAATCTTCTTATTGGAAAGGAAGAAAGCATTTGACAACAGCTGCATCAAATGTAAAAGCATACCAGAACTGTCACAGACAGCCAGACAAGCTGTAATTTTCAAAAAGAACAGATAGGAAAAAAATTGTTTTACAAGGTGCGTCTTTATTAAAATTGAAATACGATCTTTTTCCTGGGCATTTATCACCAGAATGTCCTACTTGGCTGGCTGCCATGAAACCTTGGTTATATTGGCACTGGCCCTAGAATAGGCAGGGATGTGGGACTTGTACAGGGTACATGTATGTGTGCATAGTGCCAGAGGTGAATTCATTTTTCATGTTTGTGACCATCTTCTGCACAAATGCAGAATTCCAGGGAAAAAAAATGTATAATGACAAAGATCAGGTGACTGCCAGAATACGCCCCTCCAATTACCTTGACTTGTATAAGTCCACTCAATGCAAAATGCCCAACTAGATCACAGACCAATTGTGTACACATGTACATGGTGTGTGTGCATTGAACAGTATACAATTTACAGTTTTCAAAAGCACTGGCCATTTTACATTAATTTGTACATTCTAAACACACACATTTACCAATACCTTATACAGTAAGCAGACACATGGACATGGGTCAAGATTTCCTGCTCGTTTCTAAAATAAAATACAGGCTACAAGAATATAATGGGGGGGGGGAGAAAGGGAGAGCTATGACTTGATTGAAACCAGCATCCGTTGTATCGGATGTCTGGGTTAGGCAGCATGCTACTCATCCTCAAGGGCACTATCCCGAAAAAAAATCCCTGTCTCTGCTCACAATTCCGTCAGGCATTGCCGATCACAACAACACAATACCGGCCGCCTCTCCTCGAGAGTCCACAAACAGCCTCCCTCCCACGAGGCTGGATGCTGCACCACGGCGATGAGAGAAGGAGGGAAATCTCAAGCCCCAAACTCCTTGGCAAATTATGGTGGAGGTGGGATGGAGGGGGGGAGGGAGTGATTTCACAGTCTGAGTGAACTGGGTCGTTCAAGCCCAAAGCACTCCATCTGCTTAGTGTTTCAGGCTTTTCTGTCCTCTCTGTGCCTATGACTCAGAGTTTTCGGCTGAGCTTTAATGTACTCAGGAGGCGGCGAGAGAGGGTGAAGTTTGTGGAACGCATGTACAGTACTGTATACTTTCTTGCTTTTATAGTTAAAGTACAATGTGATCTAAATCGTGACAGCAAAGGAACTAATCATGACAGCAAAGGAACCAGACTGTCACTGTGCCTGTACAGATATGAAACTGCCAAATTCATGTACATTGACAGATACACACATACATGTACACTGTACATTTACATGCACAAAACTGCAGCTCAAAATACTGTTGTGTCAAACAGCCGTACTTACACAGGTTCAAGTATCATCATATCCTGACGGCTGCATTTCAAGGGTTACCCCATCACGGTGAAATGACCAAGAGGATTTAGGGTCCTGCACTGTTTAGTGCCTTCTTATATTCACAATGTCTTGCTTGATTGATGCAGGCGGTTGGAGAACGTGCACCGGATGAGCATAAAAATGTCTGTAAACAGTGTACTGGTACTGTACCTGAAATGGTACCCTACATGCGTGCACCTTCAGTAGGATAGTTGCTGTGGTCATGACATGCACATTTCTACTGCATGTGTACAACTGTGTGGGTGCCATGAAGGACAGAAGGAAAACAATGTTTCTGATTATTTTAAGCAAACGTTTGTGCAGATACATGTAACTGTGCAAAATCTTTAAGCTACTACTGAAAACTACGTTCAGTGGACTTGTGCCACGGGTCATCAAAATGGTAAACTTGCGGTACATGTACATACTTTGTAGATTATGTGAATAAGACTACCGATGGAAGAGAAAAAATGCTTTAGAATTGGCATTAAAAAACTAACAGGAACGGGTAACGAAAACCATTCATTTTTATCATTTGACATAAGGGTACAGAACATGTTTATGCATACAGTGCACCCCATACATGTACATGCAGCTAAATGTTAAACATACAGACATGTCAAGTAACACCTGTGCATTTATACATGTGTAGCATGAACTAAAAAATGTGTTTGCTTAAGTAAAGAAATCTTTCTTGTCTTATTAGCCTCAGCCAATATCAGTGGAGGGTATAATATACTTGGCTTACATGTGCTACAGTACAGTATGTACCTCGCCACTATATTGGCACATGTCCCCCGTAAAGCGTTATCTCCCACTTCCTTTCATCAAAAAAAACGATCAAGGTAATGGCAGACCAGGGAAGGGGGGAAGAAGAAAGGTACACAACACATGCCCTTCCTTTCCCCCACCCCATTTTCTTTTTGGGGGGGCACGGTCATGTACATGTAGCTTGCCTTTTTCTGGTCTCTCCTTTCTACAGGTTATTGAACAACTGTATGACCCGAACTGCCATCCACGTACTCCACATACCGGTAAACATGTACCTCACTTGAATGCACCGCATATGTACATGTACATGTATGTTCAGGTCTCATCTCCATTTGGCAAGCTTCTCTCCCCCCCCCCGTCCTTTTTTGAAAAAATGGACCTGATGAGGTTATTCCATTCTTCCTCCCTCCATTGATGGGATTGCCAGACACCCCAGGGGTAGAGTGGCTTGCCCAGGGACACAACAAACGGCCAGTATAAAGTCAGCACATTCTGGCCACTTGGGCGCACTCCCCCTTAAATGCACGGAGAGTGTAAGACAAAAAAAGACTGCACTGCAGACGAATGTTGCAAATCGTGAAGATGAGCACTTGACTCCAAATCAGACTTCCAAATGGAGCGCGTAAGATTAGTAGGTCGGTAAATGACAAAAAAAACGATAGACCAATGGTCTCCTTCCATCAAAGCAAGCACTACAGCAATGCCTTAAGGACTCAGTCCAGTGGGTGCAATTACCTATACTGAAATCCCTAGGTACATACATGTACAAATTGTACATTTACTACGGTACGACTCGAGCATCTATGGGTCAATGACACCGATACACATGTAAATTATGTACATGCTAGACAGTGCAACCTCATCAAGGGTGGCTTTGACAAAAGAGCAATCCTCCAAAGTCTCATCTGCACACCTGATACAGTCTCACCGTCCGCTGATATTCTATACCCGCTTGCCCCTTTTGATCCATGGCAAAAAAAAAAAACGAAAATGCCTCGGGGCTGCATAAATGCGGCGCATTACGGCTTTTGATCTTGCGGAAAGCCCCGCGCTTGGGTTTCGGGCCCCTGACCAATCGTTGCATCTCCCTGGGTCTCTGCTCTCAAGACGCGGCCATGAATTCTGATATGAGATGATGCTCCGGGGCAAGTTTTCACTTCTTTTTTTCTCCAAATATTCATTCAGACGGGATCAAAGCAGAGCATTTTCTCTTGCAATTCAGTAGAGCACACAAAATGAAGAGAACTCGAACTCGTACATGTACTCGTATGCACTGCACAATTAATACAATATTGCACATAAAAGTGTCTGACTGAAGTTCAACATTTTCCGTAGGACAATTTTGCAATAGTAAGTTATATATTGAATCCCAATCAAAAATTGATGTTAGCTTTGACCATTCTTCATAAAGGTATCTGTTTTTCACTTATTGCAAGTTTTCACAGTCTTGTACTTGTACATGTACAGTACAGGCATAACATACATGTATATAATGGAAGAACTTCTGCATTGCCGGCTTTCTGCCTGGTATGGTTTTGGGTCCCACCCTTAACACTGAAGCACTCCAATACATTTGAGTCTGACATCAAATATGCCCAACTTGGACAAACACCAAATACATGTATTTACCCACTATAGAAACTCCCAATCTAACGTCTTTAATCCACAGTGGAATTTCAGGCCTTAGGTAAAGTACATGTAAATGTACATGCAGTGGCACTTGCACTTGAACTCAAACTTCAGCATACAACAGCACTAAGCTGCAAAAATGAACAGCTGTCTACAAAAACCATAATAAAACTGGATACTGTCTGGCTACTCTGGTACTAGAACTGGGCCATATGGTTAACAATGTACCAGCAGCCTGGGTAGTTGTTAATGTACGCATTTGTCTGTCACCACCAAATCTGTAGTTCCCTTATGATATACAAATTAGAGTTGGGCGATTCCAGCACTTTGGGAATTGATTCCAATTCCATCCAGGAATCGCGATTCCACTTGGAATTGATTCCAATTTTTACATGTGTGAATGCCATGTTGAGTATACCCGGAATTAAATGCAAAATGCACAGTTTGCAAGTTTTTTCCTAAACACTTGTGTCATTAAAAATTATCCCCTAATTATCAGAAACATAAAAGATTTATTACCATTACAGATTTTTAAATCAGAAATTTTAACTTGATGGAAGCACATCATTTATGGGAAAAGGTTATCAATCTACGTAGCCCGCTGGCTTTCAAGTTTTCCAATTTATATAGAAGTGACCATGAGTTCTAAAATTCATTTCCACAAAAAAGTGGAATCGCAACTCCGATTCCAAATTTGGAATGGATTCTACCCGATTCTAGCATGGATTCGCCCAAGCCTGATACGAATTGTACGTACTAGTACTAATATGGTATGTTACATGTGGCTCTTCCCAAATTGCAAAAAAAAACAACAGAAAACGAAAACATGGTACAACATTAAATGTCCTAGCACAATTACACGTATTACCTGAAGAAAGTCAAAGACAATATCAGTCACTCTTTGAAAGTACGGAAATGGGTAAATGTAAAGTGCCAATTTGTTAAAACCTTCCATTTGCTCCAATATCAAGACATTTTATGTCCACAATGTACATATGTAGAGAGTAGACACTGTGGAATGCACAGTGAATACAGAAGAAGTGCCTTCTGGTACAGGTACACAGTACACATGTGCATACGTGTACACTGTACATGCACAAACAGGTTCCAGTGCTTTACATGTGAGGCACTACACACTGTGCGTAAAAATGGGTAGGCATTCACCGCGTTCAGGGGACAAGTTCTGTTGTTAGGGAAATTTGAAATGAGTTGTGGGGACATTACTGAATATGTTTTTGGTCCCCATAGGTGAAATATCGAGTGTGCATGTACAATACCGGTATGTCCCAGCAACTACAGTGCGGGAAATACGGTATTGTACCGGTATTTTGACTGAGCTGCGATTGACATGTGTACTTGTACATGTGTGTATGTAAACATGTGTCATATTTCTCAATGGACATTGCAGGTGTATGCAGCCATATGTGATACAGTAATGATAGCCGACACGTACGGTGTACATGGTGTACATTTACATGTATGTGACTGAGTAAACCCACATATACACGTTACATGTACCAGTAAATTGTATGCATGTGACTACATAAACACGGAAATATGTATGTACATTCTGTTTTCTCTGTTGTTTGGGGTTTTTTTTTAGATCCTGTGTAAATGAGAAGTATGTGTACCGGAAGTGTAATATTACACATGATGTAATATTACACATGATGTGCATGTAACATTACACAGGCATGCACTGAGTTCCCTGACCAACAAACAGGTGTGTACAGCAAGCTGATGATCCATCTCCAAGGAAGGTCAATGTTTACTCTTGCCATGGATAACTGGTCAGAACAGACCTGACCACTGCAAGGCTTAGGTTTTTCTGCCACACACCCTCTCCCCTCCCCCCCAAAAAAATCAATATGTCCGTGAGGACAGGAAACTCGATAAGACGGAGCCAAGAAGCTCTACAATGGGACCAGACGCCGAGGATCCAATAGGAATAAATCAGCGCCGAGGGTGAATGCGGAGAAAAGGAAGGCGTCGGTTGCGAGTGCATGAGACAGTGCTTGGGAGATCCAACGCACCATCATCAAGTCAAAATCCCGACACAGCAGTGGTCGCGGTAATTATCGCTGGCGTAACTAGATTGGCCGGGGCATCGGGTGTGTGTAACAAGCCTCTCCAGCAGGGATTAAGAGGCAATCTAATATGCATGCAACAACTAGAGGGGAAAGAAGCCGGGTGGAACAAAAACAGACATGGTCAGGAAAACTGAATCAAATGCTGATTGATATGGAGAAAAAAATTTGCAAGAGCAATATGAGGGCCATTGTGGAGTTGACATTCCTTCATCACAAAGAAATATGTGTACCGGTTAATTGTACCGGTGCACAGAACCCACAAAAGACTCTTTGTTGTCATCTTACATGTCAAAGGATGTTGGTGTATGCTTGATCTACATGTACATGTATGCGAAAGTTGGATATTCAAGAAACAAAGGGAAATGCAATGCTTGAAGGCAATGCCACATTATTTTAAAGATAACAGTTTTGATTTACACCATGAATTTTGAACGATTTTGTTTGAGAGCAAAAAGTAATTTTATAATTTTTTCTACATGTATTAAAATACATACTGTGACATTTGTTTTCATGAAAAATCCAATTAAAAATGAAAAAGAAACCAATTTGACTAGGAATCATTTCAAGGTCTGCTATTTTCACCTTGAAAAAGGGTTACAAAAAATTGTCGGGTCCGGACCGAATTTGTATAAATGCAGGTACATACATGCAGGTGTTCATTTACACATTGTACAAAGTTCCCAGGATTGCAAATAGATTTTTTTTTTATGTTAATCAGTCACTTTGGGCAAGCTTTAATGCATTAATGACTGACAAGTGTCTTCCTCAAGCAATTCTTTTCTTTTCTTCACGGACTCTCAGAACTGTCAGCTGAGATTATCACTTGCCGGCAAAAATGACATTGTCATACAAGCCTAATCCTCTTTCCCTTTGGAAGTGACAGATTGGGAATTTTTTCTCTCGGGCAAGAGATTACAATTTAAAAATATATGATAATGATATATATAAATATATTACCACCAAGTAAATACCGGTGTGTTTTGGGACTAAAAATGACGTTTTCGTAAAAGTCCCAAAATATGGACTGTAGATGTACATAATTGGTGTCATTTTTTATTGTGAGGATTTCAAGAAAAAAAAGAATCCACTAGTGCTTATCAATGAAGAAAACCCATGTACATTTATGTATGCACGTACTTACATGTACATGTGCATGTATATGTATACCGTACATGTACATGCATCTACATCTAATGCATGGTATAATATCACAAATACAAGCACTGATTCAGGTACCCGGTACTTGTAAATGTATGCCAGTTCATCACCTAGACACAGGGGCTTAAGGGTTGCTAAGCTGAAGACATCAAGCCAATTAATGCTGGCATTCTGCCAAATACCTGGCACTCTGGGAATTAATTTGCTCAAGAGCAAATAACAAGGAATCGATTGGCTGGTGGATAAGGGCAAAGTTGTGCCGACATCATGACACATGTTGATAATGAACACATCCTCTTTGTCCCCTTGAAAACAATGCGTCTCTGAACTTGGGTAATGAAACATATTTTGTAAAACAGACTTGGCCATTCAAAGAAACTGAATGACTACTTCCAAGGTTGTGATAGGACTTGAAATTCAACTCAAATGGGAAACTTCCAATGTTTTTTTATCCCCTGTTCCAATACCCTAATATTCACTTCCAAAAACTAACTTGATGAGGATATAACCACACTTGCAGTAACAATTCAGTTTACAGTTAACAAGTAGCGTCTCATAAGAACCTGTCCTGAGGACAGGCAAGAACGAATTTGGACAGGCAGTTTTTGCTTGTTCAAAAATTTACAAGCCCTCACTTTCATGTAAATCTGTAACAATGGTTGGCATATTGACCCAAGTGGAAATACCATACATGGCCCAAGATAGCAACAAAGGGTGTCAATTTCAAAAATATTTTGGGGACAGGCAAATATTGTAATCCTAGATGACACCCTCTTCACAAGTACATTTGTCCACATCTTTGTTAAAATATCATTTTTTTTGGTGGGGTAAATTTTTAGTCAATTCCAAATGGAACTTGAATAAGATCTATTCCAAATACACTGCAGTTTTTAACTACAACACCTTGACAGCAATGGCACATCCGGGAGGGGGCAGGTTGCTCGGCAGCCAGCATTTCTTAACAACTGTCCATCAGCCACAGCCAGTTTTAACTCATCATACCAGGTATTTTAAATGGTTTCTAGCAAAGATCGTATAGCGCCGAAGGTGCAAGATGGATAACTCTGCCAAAAAGATGTAATTACCATTGGCGCCATCTGAACAAGCGATACGCCTGCGTAGTTTACGGTAATGCTTAGGCGCAGGCTCACCAGGTGCACGTGCCTGCCGTGGCGCCTGCGCGTATGCATTAATGTGCATTGCGCACGCGTATTGCTTGCTCAAATGGCGCCTATGCGATTACAACGTTTTATGTGTATTCACGGTGAAGTTCGCCATCTTGCACTGCTTCGCGGCACTATACGATCTTTGGTTTCTAGACAGTATTTATCTTCTACACTCTAGTGATGACTTAGGTATCCTCCTTTATGCTTTTCCAAGGTCAACAGCTTTCCAACTTTTCGGGATGCATTCAGTAAGCAACGCAAGGCTGAAGTTCTAGAACCTTCAAAAAAGCGTCTCCACTGGAGATGAATACAGTGGAGCGTTGCTATACTGAACACTGCTATACCGAACATTTGGCTGTACCAAACACTGTCCTTGGCTCCCAATATTTTGTGCACAAACCTACCGAACATTATGTAGTTGCAAATCAACAGAGATTCCCCACAGCATGTATCAGAGATCGATCCTGAGAGGTAGCTTCACGACTTTCAGGATAAACTACATGTAAATATCAATTTTCTAACTCAAGATTTAATAAAAACCCAAAATAATTAACAGATACATTTCTAGAAACCTCAAACGTGAATGCAAAACATCACGAAAACAGCAAATCATAGTATCACAAGAGGGGGCAATTTAGTTAGACAAGAGAGGGAGCTATTCAACATGGCAACGAAACGTTTCGCTATACCGAAAGACCAGTGTACCGAACATTTAGCGTGGACCCTGTCATGTTCCTTATAGTGGCGTTCCACTGTAATTTGAAACCAAAATGCAGAACCAGATGTTTTCTCACCTCTCCAAGTTTTGGTGGCATCCCATCTCCAAGTACATCCTTCACAAAGACGGGCCGGCTCATGTACCCAGCAGGGGTGGAGTATCGTTTAAAAGCCTCCCTAATCCGCTTGAATTCTTCCTCAGTAACTAAGAAAGAGAGACGTGGGTTGATTACATCATTTGGAAACATCAGGAAGAAAAAGAAGCACTTACCCTTGGAAAATCTACAGTTTAACCATTAAAAACCATAAACATGTACTGGGGCTCTAATTTCAGAAGGAGTAACTGTCAGGTGTTAACAGAATACCCACTTGTCCAAGATAAGACAACATTTGCATGTATTTGATATTATGTCACTGTTACGCTGTGAACGCCAGTAAATGTGAGTCCATCTCTCTATTTTTGCTCCTTTGTAAATCAAATTGTAATAAATATTCAAGACTTTATACAAGATAGATCTACTAAAGTTCTTGCATTTGCTCTTTTTTATTTTGGTGTCTATTATCAAAAAGCGTGCCTATGATTCGCGCATACAGAAAGGATATTGCAAGTCAGCACAAACTTATTGATGCAGGACAGCAGCAGAACACTGCATAATTCATGTCTGGTACATACATGTACGGTATTTTTTATTAATTACTTAACTCACTAAACTGCATGAACATAAAACACTGTGTTATATTCCCGAAACTGTCCAGAAACCAAACTGGCATTTCGATATAATTAGCACACTTAGTACACTGACCAAACTTTGTTTTATGGCTTCACTTGTGCAGCTTGACAGTTGGATTAAAATCCAACATGAAATAAATACATTGAAGAGCATCGGATGTCACCAAAGTGACAGAAATGCTGTCCCCTGCAGGCATTCTTATTAACGGTGGGAATTTACATTTAATTTGAAAAACATTTACAAAATATTCCCACACTGTTTAAACGTTTAGCCAAACTTTATAGAGGCTGCTGTCACCTACTGGAACTTTCATACAGGTATCCATAATTATATAGTTCAACAACATAATTATATGGTCCAACCTACATGTACATGTATGTACAAATGTAGACTGATGTTGGGGCACTGAAAACAAGCAATGCTTATTGTTATAGAATCTACCTTTTCTCAAAAAGTACATGGATGTTGAAGGGGACAAAACAGTAATCCTACTCATATGTAACAGGCATCATTCACAACAAAAATGAATGCCAGATTGCATTAAGCAAAAATGTTAAACCTCTAGAATATTTTAACATCTTTTGTATTTTGAGTGTACACTAAAAGTGTACTCCATCCTAATATTTCTTCCAAATATTCACCAGATATTACTCAGTTCAGAAAGAGTTCCATAGGCCCTTTAGACAACACTTATTTTCCAGTAAAATGTTATAACTGCCATCAGAAATTGATAACGTCCTAAAAAGAGAACTTCAGCTTCAAAAATTCTGAAGAGTTTACTTAGAAAATGCTTAGGAATGTTGGGAATTTGTTAGGGTTTTTTATACAAGTCTCATAGGCCTAGGTTTGTGCACAGGGGCACAGACCTAGACCATGGAGGAATAAAACATTGCAATTGTTGTCCGCAGGATAGAACATTTTCCCCGGGTTTATAGGCCTACATGTGGTTTAGCAATCGAGCTCAAACCAAAAAAATCCATGTGAGAATTTATGTAATTGTTGCAGCACAAATGTACTTAGGGCTTAGGCCCAACCATGGGGCCCAACTCACACATTACCACAGGCGTGGTGCTGCAAACATGAGGATGACTTAGGCCTATCACGTCAAGTAAGTGGGCCTACATGTAGGCCTATGTCACGTCAAGCATGTGATTCTACCTCCATGCGCCAAGCAACACAACACGCACAGTGTCATGACTGTCAATGATTGTTGCGTCAATTTGTGTTACACCCCCGAGTCAAAATCGACACGGCAAACACGGCAACAAACCTCTTCTGATGGCATCTTCGTAGGGGATTATCGAGGGCCTGCTGTCCTTGTTCCCCATGCTGAAAATCGGACGCTGTCCGAGTCCTGCGACTCGACAAATTCCACGATTTTTAAGGGGTTGGCCTCACACTCGCTATCGACGTGCCCACAACAGAACCGCCGCCATGTTGCGCTCTGTGATGTCACATGACATTGAAAAGGCGACTGAGGCTGGCCGGTCGTGTCGGTAAACTTGGCTACGGCCAGCTATAGCACACAAAACGTGAAACGGCTGCCGCCGATATTCTGTGACTTCCTTAGGTTCTCGTGTTATTGCTAGCCATAGCCAATCAATTCGGACACGGCCAACCTAATAAACGTGACTCGTGAGGTTTTCATTGACGTCTGAAATTGGTTTCTTAATTTGTTTGATTGTCTTACAACTGCAAGTCAGTTAAGTTGCATTTTCAGTGTCTGGCTTTACTGCTCTGTGCTCTTAATCTACGATTTTTCTTGAGACAGCTGGTAAAGGAACATCTCTTTCTTGGCAGGAATGAAGACCTCAATCATGCACAATGAAGCTCAAGTTCAACAAGTCCCGCATTGCCGAGTTTGTAATTCAATCGAATATGTCTAATCTGATAACACTGAACTTGTGGAAATCTCTGCAGAGTGTGGAACCAAGGTGAAACTGCAAATTACAAATTAACTCTTTTCTGACGAGATATCTTCCAATTAGTGGCTCCTTCAGGCTGTATTATATCCCCATTTTAAATGTGAGGTCACACTTGTATCTATATATAAGCTAAGGCCTAGTACAAACATGGCAGAAATCACTGTGATTGAGGTTTATGAATGGGCTGCTGATATTGGGAAAGACTTGGAGAAACTCATCAATGCTGTTGGGAGTGACCTGGTGGTGGAGCTGATGCCCAAGGTGGTGCGGGTCTTGGAGCAACTGGAGTTGTGCATCAAGCAGCGCGAGAAAGGGATCGGTGAGCTGCAGCAACTGCAGGAGCAGCTGCAGCTGGCTAAGCACGCAAGTGTGGTCGCCTCAGATGAAAACCTGCGTCTTATAATGGCAAGTGTGTCGATGAGACCATCTTGGTGTATATAGCCATGAGCACAGTGCTCAGGGGTGCCCGGTGGAGACGGAGAGAGAGGATGGTTGCATGTGGGTATTTTGAAATGAAAGTGTGTATAAAGTTGTGAAGTAAAAGATACAAAGGAGACAGTGGGGAAACTGCTTGTATTGAAAGATTTTGTGAAGACTCCTTTGTGTTCATTAGAACTATATTTTCCATGTCTTGTTTTAACTTGTAGGATGTAAAACAACTCGATGAACAAAGGCAGAAAGAAATACATGACTGGATGACAGTGGCAAAGAGACTGGAACAGCAGAACAACATGTTGATGGCACAGCTGAGTGAGAAGGAAGGCATAGTTGACAAGGAGAAAGGTATCAGAATGGAGTTAGGGACATGGAATCGTTCAATTTGTCCCTCCCCAATCTGTCAGCCGGGTCCCTCCCTTCTCCCATCCATTGACTCTGTACCAGCATAAGTGCAGGATGCGCTACATGCATGTGGCTTCGTGTGAGCCGTTTTTGCTACATGTAGCATGCAGTGAAATGGATACTTGTAAAATGGATTACACGCCACTTTTCATCTGAATCTGCACAAAACTTGAACATGGGTGCTGAGCACACGGAGACTGGCGTTCAAGTATCTGTCATACTTCTTTCTCATTTACCTTAATGATGATGACAGTGATGAGAATCCTGACCGTGCTGACAAGAAGGTTGGATCTGTGTGTCAGGATCAAACATAAAGAGTAACAAATCTTTTGGACTTTTTATTTCCCTTCCTCCCCAAAAAGCCCTAAATTGTAGCTTCACCCCCAAAAGGACCGTAAAAGGTTACGTGAAAAAAATTCTGATTAGTTTCCCCCCCCCAAAGAAACAAGTTCCCCCCTGCCAAAAATATGGTTCTGGATCTGCCCTCAGGTCACTCTCATGACAGTGACAACAACTGTGGCCATGAAATTCTTGAGATTGTAGCAATAACTAGAGTGGCAGTGATGGTGATCTGTCTTTTTCGTTCCTCGCTGCAGCCCAAGAGCAGGAGGCCTTGCAGGTCCTCTATCAGTTGAAGGAGACAGTGGATAAGCAGAGGGACGCCATAAGAGCCAAGGATGATGAGATAGCCACGCGGACGTTGGAGGTGGAGGCTGTAAGTATGGTTTAGCAGAGTGAAAAATGGAGTCAGCCACAAGCCATTTACCAGTAAAAGGGAGAAGGGCAATGGCAGGTTCCATTCTTTTGAGTATCTTATGACTTTCAACTACATGTATGATTTGAGATGGACTTGTGATCTAGACCTATGATGACTCATTAATGACTGTTGATGACTTGTGATGAATTCTGATGTCTTATGATGGCTTGTGATGACTTGTAATGACTTATGATGACGTGTGATAAATTGTGATGACATCTTATGACTTGTAATGACATGTTACCTAGACTTATGATGACTTGTGATGACGCGTAATGACTTATTATGACTTGTGATGACTTATAATGACTTTTGTAAATTTTGTAAAATTTTCAAGTTTGTAATGCTATCCTTTGATTCTTACTGCAGCAGAGTGTTATGTTTAGCAGCTAGTCAAGGTCGCTTAATCTTAAACTTCCAAGATCCTTCCAAATCTCACAGGGAGGTAGAGCCCAGCCACTGTTACTTTCTGTTGGGCTTTTTCATGCACATTATGAGATTGTGTGACATTTAAGGTGTGTCCTTGCTAAAATTATTGGGAATGACGGATTCAAGGTCTGAGTTTATTCCAGATTCTTTGTTGTGGTCACAGCTACAGCAGCACGTCGACAGGCTGGCCAAGGTCACAGCCGACCTGCGCCGCAAGAATGAACTCCTTAACACCATGGCTAAGAACTTCATCCAGGAGAAGTCCCAGCTGCAGTCGCAGCTGACAGCGATGGACAAACAGCAACAGCAGCAGCAGCAGACGCTGACCGAGCACCAGGGGATAGTCGAGCAACAGCAGAAGAGCACAGACGACGGTGGCGACGCCCTGGATGGCGAGGCAAACGAGGAGAATGTACCCACGGGAAATATGGTAAGAACTTATTATAGATTAAGTAGGGCTAGCCCGTGTCTGAAATGGACTATGGCTTAAGCTAGTTGCCATGGTACCCTAATGGCAAAAAGTGAGCCAAAGTCACAATACAATTCAGATGCAGCCATAGTCTTAACACGGCCCCAGTATCACTCCAGCCAGTGGTAGACTGGATCAGTTTAGGGGAAATAAAAACCGAGAGAACTTCAATTCAAAGTAGGACATGTTTTGACCGGTAGTACGTTGTTCAGTGAATGAGATTCAAGAATTTCCTAAAAGAGCTTCTGTCCTGCTATTTGGTTTGCAAAGTAAATTCTGTTAGCTCTACTGTGTGCTTAGAATCAGTTGAGAGAAATTAACTAAACTAATGTGCACGCATTACAGAAAACCTTTTCCTGGTAACTTCTTTTCATTTAGCATGATTATGTGCAAAGAAAAAAGAAAAAAAATTATACCGTGCCGAAGAGTTCTGTGAAACTCGGTGAACATAGTAGTGTTCGGTTGGAGTCTTCTTAAATTTAGCATTGGTCATAATATTTCCAGGTGACCATCGACTTGACAGGCAAGGAGATCATTGACCTCAGCGATCCTGACAGACCCCGCTTCACACTGCTAGAGCTCCAGACTGTCCTGCAAGAACGGGACGAGCTCAAGCTGGACGTGATGGAGCTGGAGGACGAACTACAGCAGTACAGGTGGGCGGGAGTCCATCCGTAGCTCGAAACCCCATTTTTGAACGGTTTTGTTGACCACTACGAAAGCTAAAGTGTCAGGGGGCGTGACACTGGAATCCTTGCAGCATCTGTCTCAGTACATTTCAGGTCACTGTAGTCAGAAGGCAGATAGCAGCAAGTGTGGTATTTTACAAGTCTGAAATGGAGAGGCTCTGTAATTCAAAAGGAAAGCAGTTCGAGAAAAGGGCTCTTGACATAAGGGCTGTGACATACAACAAATTGAATCAGACATTGCTAGAGTTTCGTTTGCGTGTAAAGCATATTTTGTATTCAAGTGGGATTCATGAGTGAACATCAAAATTTTTGTTCTTTTGCGAGTCTGTGTGATATATTGAGGAAAACAAATCTGAGTGTCTTCTTTGTTTTTAATGAGTAGGTTTCTTTAATTCTTTTTGGTGAAAGACAAAGTTATTTGGTAGCTTGAAGAAGCAGAGACAGAAGACGATGAAGAAATGTCTAGTTTTATTGTTGGGTGGGGAAATGACATTCCATTGAAAACCCAAAGAATTTGAGAGGGACTGAAATGCAGGTGAATTCAAAACTCAGGTCATGAAGGTGAAAACCGAAAGTACCAGTTGATTTCAAATCACCATACCCTTTACTATTTTTGCTTGGAGTCTGTAGACAATAGTATGCAATCGGCGCCAGCCTAATGTGATTGCTTGTTGATCTTAGGGAATACAGATAAATTCACAAGAAATATAAACCTGCCAATCGGGGCATGAATGCATCACGCCGCAATCCTCATATACAGTTCTGTTCTTGATGTTTTTTTTAACTCCAGACCCAAGGAAGTCGATGTCCAGTTGACAGAGGCTGACCAAAAGCGACCAAGAAGCAACTCCAAGAATAAAGGAGAGCCATCTGGCATCAAGAAACTGTATGTACCAAATCTATGACATTTGAAATCACAGATTTGGGTCCCACCCATGCGAGCTGAAATCATTCTCACAGGCTCTTGGACAACACTGGGAATACAGTGATTTGGGGAAAACCAAAGTATATCGAATGAAGGACAGGAGCTTGTCTCAAAATGTACATATGGGTGCTATTCACATTAAAGAGCGCCACCAAAAGGTTAATCCAAAGAGGCCAGTTTGTACAGTGCATCGTTGAAAAGTCAACATTCATCTGTTGACTTTTGAGGGTGATGTTTACTTGTAAGCAGGTAAATCGTATGCTCAATTGTTTTTGGACATGCACAGTAGACCTTATTTAAAGCTGTATTCAATCGCATTCCCTGAACCTATATTGTTCAACACAATCTGTGGGTATTGTCAGACTATGTTGGGTTCCATGGCTCACTTGAAATTGTTTGAATATGGCTTAACATTTCATTATGTGTAATGGACTCTTATTCAATTCAAGTCAATATGGCCGACATGTAAATGAAGTTCATTGAAATTGACTCTGTGAAATAATAATGATGCCAAACAGCATTAGTTATCCATTTACTTTTGCTGATGCTCAATGAAGCAGAGATGATAAGTTGCAAGACAATAATTTAGGGAATTCGCCCTGAATTCCAAAAGCAGCCTATTCAAGGGAAACAGATTGCATCATTAACCCCTCTGAGAGAGACACTTTATATGCACTTTAACTTTCACATTGAGCCAGTTCAGTATTCTAATAGCACATGCCCAAAATGGAGGGTGTCTGAGGTCATCCAGATGCACGTGTAAGGTCCACCTCATAAGCACAGTCTTATGCAGACTCACACATGTGCTGTTTTCTTGAATAGCCTTAGGTTGTTTTAAATATTGAACCAGCTTACTTCTTAAATAAGTTTCACTGTGTCTTTCCAAATATTTTTGTTCAAATGCTAAACTTCTGGCCTGTGTTGCCATTTTGTCACATATCTGATCTAGTGTGACCATGTGTTGCCCCAGTGTTTCACACATGTGCAAGATGTGTTAGCCTTGCGCTCCAGTAGAACAATGTTTTACTCTTTAGTGAGTACATTTTATCCGAGTGTTCAAAAATAGCATGCCTGCTTGAGCAAAGTTTACAAGCTTACAATTGTGTGAATTTGTTGGAGTTTTGAGTGATCTGTGTGAGTGGTTATTTGCAACATTCTGCTAACCCCTCTTTTTAGAGCTTTCAAAATCCCCAAGAATGTTTCTTTTGAAGGATGTCGCAGGATTGAGCAAGGTAGAGCCCATCCATGCCATTATTATTTTAATATCCCTTGGAGGGTGAAGTACATGCGCAAAGGGTGTGACATTGGCTCTCCTGCAGAGTGGAATATTTATTCAGGAAGGTTTCAACTAAAGTACCTGACACGCTAGGGTCCAGAGGTGACATCTTGATGTTTTTATTTACTGTATAGTTCATTCTTGCCCTTTTTTGGAGGAGTGTGGCTGGGTGCTTAAGGTTTGTCAAACAAACAGATCAGAGGGGTCAGGAGTTTGAATCCAGCTGTTGGCCAAAAGTTGTGGCCTCAGGCAAGCCTCTTTACCCTGATTGGCCCCTCTTCATCCAGGAGCATAAACAGTTACAGGTGGTAGCTATGGAGCAAGGTGTGATAGACTGGTATCCCATCCAGGGGGAATAGAAACAGTTTCAGTTATTCCATGCAAAAGAAACTAAAAACCTATGTGATAAACTACATAGGCTCATGACAGGACAAGTAACCTCAGCCCTGCTTAATCCGGTAACTGTTTACTTTTGCGTTTCGTGTTTCCTGAGATTGACTTAACTTGGTTCTGCCTTGGTGTTAGCTCTTAGACAAGGAGGGAAATTTTAAAATCAGAAGTGGGAGAAAAAGCCTAGAGAGCCTCAGATGAATCCCACAAAACTTTTTATGGACAAAACAAATGGTTACATTGTTGCTATGGTTACAGCGAAACTGGAATCATCTTAATTAAGTACATCTGAGGAGGAGGAGGAGAAGAACAAGTCCTGCGCAAAATACCCCAGAAAGAGACACAGTAGACACTGGAATGCCATTGCTGCTGTGTGCTCAGCCCCCATTCAAAGCTGCGACTTGGTTGTGCACATTCTGATGAAAATTAGTTTCTGCAATTTGTGCACACGTCAATTACATACAACATGTCTTTCCCAAAGGAGATCCTTTGAGGGGCCACACAGCTATCTTTTACGCCTTTGGCATCATGGTTGACTCACTGTCTTCTACCTTGATAAAAACCTAGTTTTCGTAACTTATTTTTTTTCTCCTGTGATCTTTGTAAACCCGTTTAATGGTGACTGACAAAGGAATGGGCCAGTGAGGAATGTTGTAACGGCAGAGGTGAGACCCAAACAGCTAACAGCATGCTGGATGTGTTTGTCATTGTACTGGTCAGCTTTGTTGGTGTGTGCGAGTCCTGTCTGTAGACTAAGCACTGGTGGCAGAACACCCCCCCTCCCACTTTTGGCAGCGGGGCAGGGTGGTCATTGATTGGTTTTTTAATGGCTGATGTGTGATGCTCTCACAACTGCTGCCCCCCACTTAGAAAATCATTCTGCACCGTTGAGACTGATCCATCGGCTAATGAGCAGAAGGCATGATTTACGTAGCGCCACGGTAAATGTTCATGTTATGCACAGTTTAAGGGGAGGGATGTCTGTTGTGGAAATTATCTGACACCAGGGGGTTCTGTTTGAATAGACTGAACAGGGCAAAATTCTTACAATAGGGACACTGTTCACAGTGACCTTTTTTGCCGTCAGTCATGTGATTTTTTTCAGAGGACAAGGAGTTTGCCGACGAAAAAACGAAGAAGAGGGTGGTATCATGGTTTCCAAATCTCTCCCAACCCCTCCACCCCTTGTGACGGTGCCGGGTGCACATAAATTTCGTTGAGTTGTAACCACATTAAACCACAGCTATTTCAGGCTTCTCACTGAAATGGTCACTGTCACCCAAGCTGTGGTTGAATTGGGCCTGGAACTCCATTTAGGTGTTTTGTGGCTGTGGCTTCAAGCTCTTGACATTGACGTGCTACAGTGGAAAGCCACAGCCACTGCCCAAAACCCCCTTTCTCGCAGTCTTGGTTTTCACTGTAAGTGTTGGATGTCCATTATGGTTCTACTCCAGTGACAATGTTCACTTGTGTCATTTGTTTTTACTTTTTACTTATTTTGCATGCCTTAATCACAGCACAACTTTAACGTAGTATAGCAGTTGCGTATTTCTGTGGAAGCACCTGGAGAGGGGGGCTACCTCTCCTGTGCCATCCCCCTCCCTATAGTTATGTTATTGTTGTACCGTAGTGGACAATCACTTACTATCCACCTCGAGCAGAAACCCCCCCCTTCATCGGTTGAAAAGAGCCATATTGGTCAGGAGTGTTCATTTTGTTGGTAGTGATGCGACCATACCGTGTGCATTTCATAGTTGCTCGTGAACCAGGGAAGTTCAGATCCAACCAAAGGGGCCTCCATTTCTAAGAAAATTGTGCCCTCTCTGGGTCCAGCTCGAGGCTCATAGTGGAAGCAACTTTTGTGTGGGCTGTACTTGCTCCTGGTCTTGAGTCTTGACTACGTCTGTGCCTTTCCATTTATGTTTTTTGTTGGTTTGTGCACCAGTGTTTACTTGATTAGGTAGTGAGTTATGGGAGATGATAGTATTACAGTTGCCCTGTATTGTTCCCCTTTTGCAGGTTTTCATTTCTTTTTGGCGGCAAGAACAATGTGAAACCATCCCCTGAACCCCAGGATGAAAGTACTTGGGAATTTCTGGAGAAACCGAAGCAGGAGCTGCCCCCTGCAGATGAGGCAACACTGGCAGTGACTGGCGAAGACCAGAGGGGACACTCTGTCAGCCTGACCCCCTCGCTGTCCCCGCCGGCGCGCGTGGACAGTCCGATACCGGAGGAGACGCCCCTAGAGGATGACCAGCGCCGGAGGAGCTACTCGGGGCCCGTCCTCATGGCCACGCGCAAGGAGCCCTTCAAGCAGCGGGAGCGCATGACCTGCGTCCGCACGGACAGCCACCAGCTGATTGAGTTGGGCCACGACATCGCGTCGCTGTGCCGCCCGGACCTGAATGCGGACCCCGCGGTCCCAGCCACCAGTGCCATGTCCCCGCCAGGCCAGCCCATCAGCCGCAACAACAGCAATAGCGCTGGAGAGACCAAGGGCAGTGGGGGCGGACAGATGATGATGGAGGACAGACAGGCAGGTGATGCGGAGACTACAGGTCAGGAGTCAAGCACTGATGTTCCAAAAATCCTCATCAATAACAATGACATTGAAGAAGCAGAGGTGGAAATGTAAGCTTGCAGGGCAAGTACTGAGCAGTAATTTCAGAGAGGTGCTAAAATAGCTCACCTTTGATAGCATTCATCCTCTACCACTTGTACTGTAAAATAATCAATAATCTCAATGTTTTATCAGAAATATGCAAGGTTTTTAAGTTTGAAATTCAAGGTCAGTATTGAGCATGAAACGCTGATATTGTATATGAGAGTGATACATATGCATTCATTTCTAACATTGTTCTGTTATTCCTTGGGTGTGCCAAACATTTTAGTTTTCAATTTACAAAATATTATTTGTAGCATATGATGCTTTTTAATAATTCTATTTATATTGCTTTTTGTTAATACAATCCTTAATTTTTTATGGAATGTTTGAGTAGCAGAAGTGTTCAAAAAGATCAAAAAGGGAAGTGTTTTAAACTTTTTTAGTTCACTTAGTCTTGCCCTAATTAAAACCCACCAAGTGAGATTTTACCACTGAACATTTATTTGATATGAATGTAAATACTTTAGGGGTATTCAGTATAAATTTATGGAATGTTTGATCACAGTACTGACGTATCACATATAAAAGAAAAGTATTTTCTTTCCGCAATAATATAAAATTGAAATTAAAAGGTTGTATGTTTGGTGGTCTGAAAAAATACTGAGGTGTTGGATATGTTTCTGACAGTTTTCTGAATTCCCGATGATTTTTGAAAATTGTTTTTCTGTTTTTTTAAAATGCCCATATCAAATATGTGTATGCCTGTAAATTTGTTAAGATATACTCATAAGGTTTTTCAAATGAACAAAACAGGAAAGCTTTTTTAATTGTTGGTTTCAGCTTGAAGAAATTTCAATTGCTATGAAGCTGATATAAAGTTCAATTTTAATTGTCGAAGCTGACATTTATTATTAGTGAACCCGCTGTGTACTATTCAAGACATAATGTGATGATTTTGTATTCGTGATGTTTATGTAATCATTCGTACTCCCAGCATGCTTGCTGCCTTCAGAAATTGAAAGCTTCCATTTTCAGATTGAGATTGAATTATTTCTACATTTTTGAAGTACATGTTCAACCACAATGAAGACTGGTCTTTAGCATTGTCTCTTTTTTATTGTGATGTGTCATCTGTTGGGATTAAGTGGGTGACTTTGCTTTGTCTTATGTTGCATTCCAATTTACTATTTTTGCGAGACTTTAACGCAGCTAAATTTAGCTTTATTGATGCCATGTCTGGACTGTCACCGAGTAACTTTTCCAAGAATCACATTACCAAAGGGCACGTCAAGTCCCATTTTTCCCCTTAATTCAGTCACAAGTAATTTCTTGAGATAAGTAACAAGTCACTTTTTCTAGGCAAGTCAAGTTATGAGTCATTTTCTTGAGACAAGTCAAATCTTGAGTCATTTTCTCAAGACAAGTCATAAGTCAATTTTTCAGATCACAAGTCCCAACTCTTTTTTGAAAGTCCATCTGCAGTCATAATTTGACATGGCACACATTTTCCAACATCCCGTATTGATGTGATGCGGTGTGCTTTACCACACATTGGTAGGCAAGATTTGCTTGCCCTATTTTCCTCCAATGATGTGCTGATTATTTTTTTTCTATGATAAAAATTAGTATGATGAAAAAGACAGGCTTTCCCTGCTATTGTTTTTTAATTTATACTGTGAATAATGTCAAATATAACCTAGGTTTTTTATTTTCCCAGTTCAGAAGATTTGGCAGTCAAATTTATTACGATTCATTTCATGGAACTTTCAACATATTCATAGATCAACATTCAATTTGCTAAAACAAATCATTTAATTTCTATGACAAGAACGTAACATTTCCAGTACGTCCAATCATGTTGTTAACGTCCTCAGAGGGCAAGAGTGTTTTATCACTGGGATAGGCTCGACTAAACCTGTTGTACGTTTGTGAATCGTAACTAAGGTACTAATAACAGAAAACCGCCTCCAATACAGCATTAAGATGCTGTTTGCAATTTGGACGGTGGGATACTTTCATTTGTGGCAGCTAGCAGCTGTGGAAAATTAGTTCTGCTATTGAAATTCCCCAGATTAAATCACAAACCATGAAATTCTTCTCAAGTTAGAATAACCCTCGGAGCATAAACATTGTTTTTTTATACAGTGTGCATGGCAAAGTGCAAACGGGTACATGTAATAAGGGCATTTCACAAAAGTGCAACTCCAAGAGTTTGCAATGCGTTGACCAATCACAATGCGCGAAAGCTGTCGACAATTTCCAAATGTGCATTGGGTCAACAGCTTTGGCGCATTGTGATTGGTCAAAAACCAAATAAGCTGGGTTCCTCTTTTGAGGGCTTTTCCAAAACCAAATTTCTGGGGGGAGGGCCAAATTTGTTTTGGAGGGCAAAAAAATGTGCAATTTTTTCATGTAACCTTTCTGTCCTTTCTGAAGGGTGAGAATGTTTTTTTGTACAAGCAAAAAAGTGAAATAGACCGGGAAAAACCACCCAGCTCCATAGAGTTGGATGTATAATAATGTATCCAACTCTATGCCCACCTCTCACAATTCTAAGAGTTTTTTTGGAAAGGGGGGTCTTGGTCCCAATGCCGCCCCTCCCCCCTGTCCGGCCACTCCGACTCCCGTTCGCGTCTTTGCACCCCCCCCATGGTCACATATGCCCGCCCCGGCCCTCCGACGTCGTTTTTACGCGAACCCTGGACTCGGACTAGCTAATGTGTACATAATACGTGTACGACTCGACTAGGCCTACGTGGGATCGTGGGTTGGCGATGGCAGGGCTGGCGTGATTGACTGACTGGCAAAATGTCTGATTTTTACGAGGGTTCTAAGCTGTACGATTGTGTGGTAGTCGGGGCAGGAATCGAGGGATCGTCTACAGCCTACCACCTGGCTAAAAAAGGACAAGAAACGCTGCTTCTTGAGCAGGTATGGTTCGGCCGTCCAGTTACCCAGTACTACCGCCGTACCGGTAGGTTGCGACGAAACCGCGGGCCCGTTCCCACAATCACCACGATCACGTCGGATCAATATCGGGCCATGGATCTAGCCCCACACGTAGGGCTGTAGTGGCTCTCTACAACCCGTCTCTCTTATCTGCCAAACGGGTTGTAAAAGAGAGCCACTGCCGCCCTCGTGTGGGGCTAGGCTAGGAGGAACCATGATCACAGTTCTCGAGTTTTTATAAGAACCAAGGTTCCCCCAAAACTCAAATTGGCAATCTTTACATTCATTTATTTAAAACTTACTATTTAAACTTGTTGATGTTCATGACGCCTCAAAATTGTGAACAGTAGGGTACTGTTCCCCTCACTTCCCTCCTTCATGTTTTAGCCTGTATTCAGGCATTTCTGGTGTGGGCAAAGATGGTGTAAGACCAAACAAAAAAGATGATTTATCACATGACATATTCTATTATATTTAAAAATGCATAATTTTTTTGGGTTAAACCCTCAAGCTTAATTTTGCATACATCGATTTGTGGGGAGGCATCATTAAGTGTCTATTGTTAACTTTTAAGACCCTGCATATTTGTGTACCTCAATTTGCTTTTCAAAATGAGATAGGAATTTAGAAGTTGATCTGTTTGTTTAAATTCTTCTGTACTTCAGTTTCCTCTTGGTCACACTCGAGGCAGTTCCCACGGTCATTCCCGCATCACTCGCTATGCCTACCCGGAGAAACACTTTGCTCAGATGATGCCAGAGTGCTTCAAGATATGGGCAGAGCTCGAAAACAAGACCAACACAAGGCTATATCGGTAAGTCAATGTGGGGTGGGGATCTCTCCAAACCTCGGGCTCGTTCTCTGCCTGGGACTAGAGGGAACAGTTTTTACAAATGAGATCGCCAAGATAGGTCAGTCCAGCTTAATCCTAACTTCACCAAATTGTCAAAAGTTGACCATGCTTAAA
>NW_019091515.1:327908-352275 GCF_001949145.1 Acanthaster planci | reverse complement strand
ATTTGAAGCAGCAGGAGGGTGTTTTTTTTGCCTGACCAAGGTGAAGGTTACATCATACATGTACATGCATACCACCAATGCTTTGGAGTTAGGGTTTATTGAAGTTCCATTCATCCAGAGCTGAAATACTGCTGACATGAGGCCAACCCTCGGAAATATTTTCACTCAGTTGCTGTCCAACCCTAACCCACCTCAATCCTCAAAAATCCTCCAGATGGTTTTGGAGGATTGATGATTTAAACATTGGAGGATTTTGGAGGATTGAGGATGAATGGTGATTTAAAAGCTGGAGGATTTTGGAGGATTGAGGATGAATGGTGAATGAAGCACTAAAAATCGGTCACATAGTGGTGCGTATGGTCATATGCATGTACCCAAGGACAGTGTGTTCCATTGTTCACTGCCGCTGGTCATAAATGACAAAATCCTTAAATGAAGTGTGTTAAAACAAAGGCACATGTCTGCTTTGTTTATTACAAAAGTAAAGCCATTAGCCAACTCTGCAAAAAACCAGCTTCAGCCCAGCAACCAACCTGATGTGCCCAACCCTCCCCCTCCCCCAAAAAACAAAAAAAGGCAAAAAACCCAAAGTAGGGCCATGGACGATTTTGGAGGATTGAGGATTCAGGTACCTTTCATTTTGTGCATAAGCCCAGAAACTGGAGGATTGAAGATGAATGGATTTTTTGAAGCTGGGTCTCGTTTGAGAAAATGACGCCACCGCCGGATATTTAAGATGAAGCCAGCAATAAAGTCCTGATATATTTAGTAAATGACAATCTGTACTTCAGCCCTGTGCACTGTGAAAAGTCATCCTCAATCCGCCCTTAGTCTTTACTCACAACTGGGGGAGATATTTGTTACTATGGTACTCTTATGCGTTTCATATCCCTTTTTTGGTTCTTGTCGCAAGAACCCAATTTAAATACTATGTCCACAGTCACTGGTGTACATTGAGTGTTGTGCAAAGTTGACTCCAGTAGTTTGATAGAGGAGTTATTAAATCCATTATTGCTGAAAATTTTGGAAAGTCATTTAAATTTCACACCGTCCAACATGTGTGAGACCAAGTCCCCAACAATTGGTTCCCTGGGTATTAGTGCAGCCTCAGGAATCAATGTGAACGGAGTTTGGGATCGCTTCATTCATCGCAATTCTTAGGGGGTGTTCATGTCTCACTTATTGTGAGTGGTTGCCATCTTCCAGGAAGGAGGGCTTGCTCGTCATAAGTGGTCCGCCATACAAGGATCTCAGTCAAATGCGGCAGGCCCTGGACTCAATTGGACATAAATACACGAAGCTGACTGCACCAGAGATCCGGCGAAGGCTCCCGGGGCTACGGATCTCAGAAGACACAGTGGGGATCATCGAGCACGATGGAGGAGTCTTACTCGCCGACAAGTGCTTGAGAGCCATGCAAGTACGTTGCCAGCCAGAACAAAAAATTTGGTTGTCATTTGACTGACGGAATACTGCCACACCATGGGGTCAAAGTTTCCCCATTCGACCTCAGTGAAAAGCCTTCTAAAAGGCATTTTAGCAGGAAGACACTTCAAAATGTCCAGGCATTCAAATGTGTTTTAGCACACTGAAGAATCTCCCTATCCACCTCGAAAAGAAGCACCCCCTCATGGGTTGAAAAGAGCCATGTTGATCAGGAGTATTCATTTTGTTAATAGCAATGCGACTGCAACGCTTGCATTTCATAGTCGTATGTGAACCAGCAATGTGCAAAGGAGCCTCTGTGGCTAAGGAAATACATGTAGTGCCCTCTCTTGCTCCAGCTCAAGGCCCATACGTGCATGTTAAACAAATTACTTGGGTTGGATTCTGCCAGCTTTCAGATATGAATTTCTTTTGAGTTCCCGCTCATTCTATATGTCATTGTAAAGCCTTAGTCATTCAACCTGCAGCTGTTTTGGACTATTAAAGAAACCTAAAATTACAAAAAATTTCAGCCTTAACTGTCAGGCTGACATTGAAGAGCCGTCTTGTCCAGAGTTTACAATGTTGACAATGGATTAACATACAGGTCACACAATTCTGTTATTGAGGGTGCCGCTTGCATGGTGAATCTCTGGCTTGCCGTAACAATCAGATGAATCTAATCCGGGATTTATTCTCCCTTTTTAAAATTGGCCATTACTAGAGTGAATTTCAGAATTACGGTGGTACCATACGGGATAGCGAACCAGTCTTACAGATCCTGCCAGGAACGACGGTGATCGTCGTCACAAGGAAAGGCCACTATCGATGCAAGAGTGTTGTATTGACGCCTGGACCATGGGCCTCCAAGATGTTGAAACCCCTGGGTCTGGACCCACCGCTCAAGGTGAGAATTTAAGGAAAAACACGAAACAAAATACTGCAGTTTCCTAATTACAGTGTTGCTGACTTCAAGCTGGCCTTATCCTAACAGCTGGAGGGGGGGCGGAATCCACCCGCCCTCGACTTTTTTTGTGATATCACTGCAGTGCACTAGCCAGGCTGAGCCTTTTAGGGTTAAGATGATTCATACCACATGCTAGTGTTGTAGCTGCCGATATCCAGCAAGTCCTTCACAAATCGTAAGCCAAGTTGCAAGCTGATCATCAGTTGAGCTGTCCTGTGACATAAGCTTTCCTTAGTCATTTTTCACCATGTTACTCCTACCTGGTCTTGTGATGGGCTCAACCATAACATATGTCACACAAGAATATATCCACCAAGGAAATTTGCCATCACAGAGCACTTTTGCTAAACATTTCCAGAATTGAGATGAGTACAACGTTTTTGCCGTCAACGTCCCTCTCCATGCCAAAACGTCCCTCTGCATCCCACAGCAGAAATGGGTCCGAGCTTTGTGACAATTACCCTAAAAGGATAACCTGCAGTGACATGCCATTCCAAACAGTGCAACTACTCTGAGTACTTTCAAGAAACTGAAGATAAACATCAATTTAGATGAGCCTTGTTGGCTCGGGACAAACTTTGCTGTAAAATTTTGAAAAAGTTAACAGGTTTTGGGGGTTTTTTTGTTTTGTTTTTCTTTTTTCATTCTAGCCATGGAGATTGGATGTTTGCTATTGGAAGGAGAAAAAGCCTGGAACATTCAATAATATGCCAGTGTTCATCGCCTATTTCAAAGACGAGCACACTTACGCCTTACCCAGCGAGGAATACCCAGGGCTTGTCAAGGTCTGTTCGTCCCAAGGTTTATCCCATGTGTCTGTCTGTCTGTGTCTGTCACATTGCTGATATTCCATATGTACAAATTGAGAGTAGCACCAGGGCCTTAGGAAGGATTGTTTGTTTCAAGTGTTGTAGTCCCATCTGGCTATCTGTCTGTGTCTGTGAGGTTAGTCTGTCTTACATCCCTTGTATAGGGACTGTCTTACGTAGAGCACCCACAATCTGTCAATGTTTGGAAGTTAAAAAGAACTGTATCTAATCTGACTGTCTGTCACAATTAAGTATATTTTCCAAGGTTGTCAGTGTATAGACCCACAAAGAAAATCAGCTGGGCAGGCAGGGTTTCCAGTAGGCATACGTGTATTTTAAGCAGTAGCCAAAATCTGAGCCAATTACTTATTTTCAGTCAAACACTTCTCTTTATGTAGTGCCAGTGCAATCATTTTCCATTCAGTTCTGTTTCATAACCCAGAGTTGACAAATCCACGCATGATCAGAATTCCACCGACACGCTTGTGTGCTAGTGAACCCAGGTGACCGTGGATCAGCCAATCAGGACTCAGAATTAGTGGCAGGTAGTTCAGTGTTGCAGACGTTTTCTCTGTCTGGTCCTCTTAGCTGTGCGATCACACAGAACATCAATCCTGCGACCCGGATGAGCGAGATGTCCCTATAGCTGACCACCAATTCCAGATGGAGAGACTTCAAGCTTTTGTCCGGCAGTATTTTCCCGGTCTGGAGCATGTTCCTGTTATTGCAGAGACTTGCATGTACACTGTACGTCTGTTTTGTTTTTAACATCTTACTGACGAAAAGACTACCATCCACAGAAACAAAACATTCAACAGACCTTGCCTTTGCTGCCATGTTCACAAACAAATTAGCAACAGTTATTGAAGTGCTCATAACCAACATGACCAGCTCCTTCAAAATGAAACTTAGGGTCTTTTTGTTGGTATCTTTGTTTTAGTTTGCATTAGAAAGAGCAAACCGTGCTCTTTGTTTGGATGTATCACTCAGTTTGGTATCCTCATGAGATTATGGGGGAGAAGAGTGACGTGGATTCCTGTTTCTTTACATTGTGCAGGAGTCTCTTGAGGGCCCCTGACTCTGAAGCAGCTCTGGCAACTTTTGACTGTATTTGTTAGATTGGGTCGCAAACTGTGTACTGTCATATGTTCAAATGCAAATCACGGAAAGGCAGCCATGCATTTGTCAGCCCAAAACTTGGAAAATGGGCTCTCCATGGCAACCTCTTGGTGGCGCACTGTACAGTGAATTACCCCTTTTGCGAGCACATATCCCGGTCTGAAGTGGGTGTTTCTAATGGTGCCCTCTTCAGTGATCACAGTTAACGATGTTCAGGCCCATCTTTCCCGTCCACAGTTCACCCCAGATGCAAGTTTCTTCCTGGACACCCATCCCCAGTACCACAACATCATCATCGGGTGTGGCTTTTCTGGTGAGCTTGCCCTATAACACCTCACAATTTCTGGTCTGGGCTTGGCTCTAAAATCAGCTAGCTGTGCTTGTCAAGGCCCTCTAGCTCCAAATTTGCTTGGAAAACATTATGGAGCCCAAAACTCTGATTTTGTGTCAAACCCTCCCCTTTTGCGGTCCTTCAGCTCCAACCAAAAGATTTTGGAGGAGTTTGTTGAAGTTAGTAAGACGCTTGCCTAGTCCGAAAATTTAGGACTCGTGGGCAAGATGCATGAAAGTCCAAAAAAATGTCTATACATGTATTGGAAGTATGCAACAAAAGAAAATAGACTGGTATTTGAAACGTGTCCAGTACCCTTTTATTTCTGCATGAATCAAATATACCGCAAGAAATATCTGACACCTAGTCTGACACCTAGTTTCTACATCTACATATACCTCCCTAAGCCATGCCACCAGACTACTCAGTTGTTGCAGTCTTGTCCATAGGTTATGTTGAAATTACTTGGCTTCAATGTCAAGTACAAATTGTAGAAGAAAAGTCTCCATCAAATATTGAATTGAGATCATAAACATGCTCGGTGAAACAGGGACCCTAGGTCCCATTACTATTGACCTTAGGTCCCATCACAGAGGACCTTGTCCAAACACTGAGGGCTTCTAAGGCCCCATCACTGTGGACTTTAGGTCCTATTACTGAGGACCTCGGTTCTCATCACTGAGGACAGTTGGTCCCAGCATGGGGATGGTTTTGGGAGGATTTAAGGACACTCTAAAAATGTATATCAATCCAGAGTTGGGTTTAGTCTTTGTGAAATTGTTACAAGACATCATTATCTGAAACATATCATATAACACTCCGCTAAGCTGTCGTCGGGCACCGTTTGGATGTAAATTTGTATGCATCAGAAGAGCATTGGTTGATGGGTTTAACAGTTATTCTTGTCTAATATTTTTGGCCCAGGTCATGGATTTAAGCTGGCTCCAGCCGTCGGCAAGGTCCTGAGTGAACTGGCCATGCAGACTAAACCCAGCTACGACCTCTCACCTTTCAGGCTAAGTCGATTTCCCAATGGGCCGCTGGCCAAGGCCAAGTTGTAGACCAGTATTAAGAGAGTCTCACATATGGTACAATGAGTTGGAAATAAGAGGCCAAATTAAATAAATGGAAAATAAATCAATATAATTTAAAATGTTCTTCATATGTGACATTTGTTCCCTTACCAGAGGTGCTGTTTGTAATAATGGTATTATCGATTATGATGTCTACTTATCCAGGAACCCAATCAAGGTGCCCTACATTATTTTCCCCGCTCACCAGGCACATAAACATTTCTAACACCATCTCAGCTCCCTGGGGAGTATACAGCTTGATGCTGCTATTCCAAGCACAGACAGCTGAACACAGGAACCATCTCTGCCATCGCAGGTCCCCATTGATACCCCTGGGTGAGGAGAGATGAATGGGAATAAAGTAACTTGCCCATGGTCACAGATTGTGACCATCAGCTGGATTCGAACCCCCGACCCTATGCTCGCGAGTCTTAATCCATAACCACTAGGCCACACGCCAATACTGCAATAAAGGATACATTGTCTTTTAATTAGAGGCTAAATCTGATATTTGCGAGTTCCGGCACATACCTTTTTCAAGATGTATTTTTGCGTTGGGGAGATGTTAATTATATATAACGGGTTTGCCTTGGGTAAGGGCAAACCTGTTATATATAATCGGCACATACCTGTTCTTAGGAATTAGGTAAAAATTTTATTATATCATTAAAGTCTGCTAAAAGCTAGGGACAATTCAAGAAGAGACAGTATTGACCTTGCATTGTCACAGGGCCTTCTTTTAAACAGAGATTAGTCGGAGTTTTCATTTTCTGTCTTTATCAAGAATCCAGTAATTCTTTCAAAAGCTGTGCTGTTGTCTGGTCCATTCGTAAGGCATCCGATTTCAAGCTAAGTTCACAAGTCATGCAAACAAAACTCTTAACAAAAGCATTCCTTTGCCATTGTTTCATCCGTTTTTATACCTGTGATGCGAGCAGCTTTTTTCTCTCAACCTGCAGACAGCCCACTCTGCACTGCTTTACTCCACAATTTGTAGATGTGTTACCCCAAACGTTTCATCCATCCAAAAGTGTGTCTTGGCCTGAAATAACACAAATTGTTATGATACACAAAATATTCTACATATTTTTCCTGAATAGTTAAACTCCAATGTGTTACTTTTGTTAATGTTTTATGAATACAAGGAGTATAGATATTATTTTGAACTCTTTTTATGAATAGTACTGAGGGTATGTTACATTGAGTATTCAGGTATTTCATGAAATAAGCGCAAATAGTAATTATGTTACAATAGCCTTAATAAGTGTGTGGAATAAGTAAGGAATTATCAAGACCAGGTGTGTGTATCATGAAGTTTTTATTTGTAGAGATTGTAATCCTAATATTTTAATTTCACCATGGGGTTGGAAAAAAAGCTTTGGTTCATTCTCTTATGAAGTTAATGTATTCTTTTGAGTGTCTTTATACGAATTATCCAAATTTTGAACATTATATTACTTGAAAATTAAGAACTCTGTTGTCGTTTTTTTTTTGTCATTATTTGTTGGCTTTTCTCATAAGATGGCAGAATTAAGTAAATTCATCCAAGTTTCGGATGGTGTCTTACCCTGCCTTTAAAAAAGAGTTCATAAGCAATATAAGTTTCACATATTTGCTTCAAATTTTGGATTCTCAAACACCTAGCATCAGACTTTGCATATTTCAGGTTGTTCACATGCCCATGTTGGATTTCCCAAGCTGAAATGCAAAAAGCAAATAAAAAGATTCAAATTAGAGTGGAAAACTTACGCGCCCTGTCCTTAACCAATGAAAAGCTCTATCTGTGAATAGGTTTCTGGTAAAGAGCGATTTGATTGACTGTTACTGGAGACGTGACAATACCATATCTATTGTGTACATAGGAACACCCCTCCCCCATCCCCCAAATCCAACAAGAAACAAAACAAAAACAGCTTTAGGCCAGGATCTGTGAAATGTCCTCAGTTGAGGAACATGCCGCCTTATCTCTCTCAGTCTGGAAAGAAAGCTGTCCACTCTTCAGTCAGTTGTTATTCTGCTCTGTCAAAGCATAGATTCTCACACCTCAGCAAACAGACTTCTTGCTACTGTACCCAAATCACTTATGTAGGAACGTGATCTCATTTGTCAGCCATAAGGCTCTCTTTGCATGTTAATTGCATGTAATGTGCATTAAATCATTGCCAGAGTTTCAACTTGAACAGCTAATGAACGTGAAACAATTGCCACAAACTTCATATAACACCAACTACATGTAATGGTCATAAAAGAATTTGCCAAACATTTTAATGAGCAAATGAACAGTCATACAAATGTTTGCCTAGTTTTCTGCTTCTCCTGCTTTATGGTCACAAAACAGTTTACCAAACTTTCCATTGAGCCAATTGATGGAAATGCATAAGTTTGCCTTACTTTCCACTCAGCAAGTTAATTACGGGCACGAAAAACTTGCCTTACTTTCCATTGACGATATCGGCCGAGTTCGGGCAGCTTGTTCCCGAGTGTTCACAAACAGCTCGATTTGTTCTTCGTGGGTCGGCTGCTCAAACGCCGGGAACAACCAACCGGTTATCGCTGGTAGTGACAAGCAACATGCAACATATGGCGGCGTCCATGTAGGCTACGTTATTCGAGAGTTAATGTTTGGATGATTTGAATTCTTTTCTATATAAAATGGAACATTCATTTCAGTGTAAGATAATTAATGTTAATTTTGCAAAACTTCCCATTGTCTATGGTTTTGGAAGCCATCTCTCTACTTTTTGCAGCTGTTCAAAAATCAAAATCTCACGAGTTTTTCCGTGTGTTCCTGTAAAACCCTAACGAGGAGGTGGTGTGTGATCCTGTCCCGAGAATAGTGTTCTTGAGTCGTGTTCCCGCCGTTCGAGCCGGAGAACAAGAAACCTGTGTCAAGAACAGGCCGCCCGAACTCGACCAATCGTGTGTGAGCAAATTTGCCTAACTATTCATTGAGAACTTAACGGTGGGGCGAAATTCTGCCTAACTTTCCACCGAACAAATTAACGGTGGCCCAAAATTGTGCCGAACTTTCTACTCAGGTAGTACAGTGTCTGGTCATGAACAAAATTGCCTAATTTTCCATTAGGTGAGCTGGCGGTCTAGAAACAACTTGCCTAACTTTCGATTTAGGACTTTCACAGTCGAGCGCAGTGCCGACATTCAGTATTCCCGGAGTGACAAAGGTTGTGAATGTTTTCTTCCCTTAGGCTACAGTTACGGTAGATGTGGTTCATGCAGTAATAAATAGTTTCCTACTGTTAACTAGCTCAAAAGTATGTTAGGCAAATAATTCTTAAGCACAGTTTCTGGCTTGGGCGTAATAGTTAGGCAAATGTTCCGCGTCCGTCTGGTTCGGTATAAAGTTAGGCAAAAAGTTTCCCACCGTTAGTGCAAGTTTAGGCAACTTTTTCTCCCCTATTAAATTTGGCATATGAAAAGTAGGCACGTTTGGCCACGGTTTCACCTTGACGTAAACGGCCTTTCTGGCGCTGCCAAAAATCCACATCCTATCCATTGACTTCTGCAGAATTGCATGAGAATTTTCCTTGTGCTAATCGTTTATTTTAGCAAAATAATAGCCGTAAATTCGGTTCTCTGCTGACCTCCTCGCCTAGGCCTAGTAGTGGTCAAAGGTTGATCGCGGTACACCAGGTGTACACACGGTGGTCACGGTTGGAGTTGGCCTCTAGCTGCGCCTAAAGAAATTGAGAAAATATCTGATTTGCTCGAAAGTTTAAAGTTATACGATTGTGTGGTAGTCGGGGCTGGAATTCATGGATCTTCTACACTACAGCCTACATGTACCACCTGGCTAAAAAAGGGAGGAGACACGCAGCGGCTGTTTCTTGAGCCACTTGAGCAGGTCAGCCTCCCCATGGCAGTTTTGGTGATTGATAGCCAATTTACCGCCACGGCGGATGTTGCGAAAACTTCCTCCATGAAAAATCGAAGCGGCTATAGGGCTATATCAGATTGTAATATCTAGTAACGTTAGTAATCTTCTTAACTTTCGTTAATTTGTCATGAAAGTTTTTTTTAGAACTCTATAGTCACTCTCGATGGAAAGTTAGGCAAATTTGTCTTGATGTGTACATGCCGGGCGGGTAAGTGTGTCCTGACCAGTGATTGGAAGTTACATGTAGGTCTTTTTTTTTCAAGACTGTTTGTGGCTCCATGGTTGGCCCAGTACTGAATTTAAATTTTATCATTAGTTTGTCGTTAAATTTACTGAATGGAAGTAACAACACTTTTTGCTGTCTGCATTCTTCTGTCCACAATGTTAAGTAAGTGGGTCATCATTGGTCAGATTTTAAATATGTGAAAGGCTGATCATATTTGGTCAGAAGTTGGTGGTAACTGTACTTTCAAGCTTATTTATGTTGGCATTTTGGTGATAGGCAATTAATGAATTTCAAGGTCTACTGTCTAGAATTGTTTTTTATTTTGCTAGCTGAGTTACATCTTATTTGAGGAACTCCGAGTCACTATGTGACTTGGAGTTCTTCAACTAGGTTACATCTCTCATCTCAGCCACAACTTGGGTTTCAAAATTGTCAATTATTTAAAAAAGGAAAATGAAGACATGCGGGAAAGAATGACGGAAAACTGCGCTGTCTTTGAAGCAGAGTTGTCACAGGTTTACCTAAATGCTCGTCTGCCGTTACAATATGAAACGCCAAGGCAAAAATATCATCGTCATCAGCAGTCACTCCGGGATGAGTATGACCTGTTCCTCCTCACGTCAGTGTGTCCTCTATTCTTGATTTACAGTTCTTGCTGCCGAATGATCAGCAATAGGTGTCATCTATTGTGGGTGGCTTGTTGTCTGCTTTCTGTCTGTTTCTGGCACTTCTGAAGGGCTTCTTATTTCCTCGAGCCTTTGAAGTGACCAATACATGTACCTTGTGCCACAGAAAGTCACCACTCACATCTGTTTTGTTCAAGTGTCTCCCATGTATTGGTCGTAATGTCACATTTCTTTAGATACTGCTTCAAGGTGTCTTGATTGTGCTTTTTCTGTGCACGTCTTTTTCTTGCACCTTCCTTCAATTGTCCAAACAAAAACTGTTTTGGAAGTCTGCTATCAGCCATTCGAGTGAGATGGCCAGCCCAACGATCAGCATTGCTTCAATGCTGGTTGTTCCTGCGTCGGTTAGTACACTGAAGTTAGACCTCTTTTCTTTCCAGCTGATCTTCAGTATTTTTCAAAGACAGCGTAGGTGATATTTTTCCAAAGGTTTGATGTGCCTCCTCACACTTTTTGTAGTTTCCTATTTGCCACAGCCGGGGCAGTTCCCACAGTCATTCCTGAAACTCCTGCTGTGCTTATTTTTGTCAGTCTGTTCCACAAGTAATCCTTCTGGGTTATATTTTTACAATAAGGACTTACACTCACAACCTGAAATAATTTAGAATAAATGTTGAATAATATTTGCATGAAGAACATAAATTACACTATCGTCCAATCTAGTATTCTAGAAATATACTGTTAACTATTTTGACTCATTTATTGCCATGTAGTATTCAAGATGTAGAAATTACAAATGTGCAAATTACTTTTTGCATGGAATTTAAAGTTATCAAGAACTACAGTCATGAAGTGTGTTTAATATGTAAAGTTGTGAACCAAAATTAGCAGTATCGGAGTTGGGTTAAACCCAAGATGCATTGATTAATATTAATTATCATTCTGTCACTATTGTGCCATACTTTAGGGTGTGGTTCTTCTTCTGACATACACTGTATATTCTTTATTAACGGAATACTCATTTTATGGCTCTTTAGATTTCTGTATTTGGGGTTAAGCTCTCTAAAGTTTGGTTTTTTTTGTACTGAATTCCGTAGCTATTACGGATTAAAAGATAAAGCATATGATGCAGTTTTCATGTTTTATTGGGAGATTTTTTTTACCTTTTGAATTTCTTTTATAGAGCTTTATGGTTGTATGTAATAGTTGTTTTCTGTTGCAGGTTACTCAAAGTGTCTGTTGAATGAGGGACTCATTTTGCAGAAACGAAGCACAGGATGGATTTAACCTGAAAATATCCTGAATATCAGCCTCAAAAATCGTCTGTATATGGATATCTAGTTTTTCATGTGGGTGTCTTTTCTACCACTGGTTCTCGTATTTCAAGGGCGCCCCTTTTTAATTGTTATGGTTTTGATATTTATGGCATTTAAGGTGTCTTGATCTGTCAAACATTTAAAACAGTACAAATTTGAATGCGCATAATTATAAGTGTATTTTGATGATGATGAAATCTTGTTTTTCTCTTATTTATCATCCTGAATGAATGAAGATAAATCCATCTTGGTGAATGTTTGGCCTCGGTTAAATGATTTGGACAAAATACGACAATCCCTAACCAACACTGATCAACTACTTTTAGACCAAAAGCTACACTTAATTGATCAAGACCCGCCCCTGCCCCGCCCTCAATCCTTTCCCCTCAACTCGAACTTTCTCAAGTCACTAGAGGTCGCACTTCAACATGGCGGCGCCCATCAGCCGAAATTTGGCGAGAAAAGTGGGAATTGTTTCGAACCGTTTTCTTTATTTATTGCCCCTGTCAACGAGATGTTTTCTCCCTGAACTCAATAGGAGAGTTCTTCTGTTTCATCGGATGTATTCCAGGTTATTTTACTTCCATTTGTAGTGAAACATGACATGTAAACTAGGGCCCAAAAATTGATTAGTCAGTGTGCATAGCCCCAACTTTCGCGTACTCCGTATCGCGTAGGGACTTGAAAAACCCCAACTAGGCTGTAGTTGCGGCCATTATTTTCTCCCATTGCTATTGTCCACGCTGTTCTCAGGACACTGCGTGCCTTTGAGAGTGGCGTTTTTCATTGATGTACCACTACCAGCGGTATTTTCTCGAGTTTAGTTTTTCACTTTCATTGCCCTTTTTATCAGTGTTTATGACCACGATAACACTGTTGCAGTTCGAAACTCTGGTTCAGTCATATTCGGCAGATTGTTATCCTATGATCATGGAGGTAGGTCCATGCTATGATCTATCACTTGGAATGAAATAAGACGTAAGTAGGCCTACTTAGTAGAAAATTTAAAGAATGTTATACTCACCTGCTCACATTGGGCAGGTGACTTAATTACAGTTCTGTAAGTAGGCCCTAGTTTCCAGGATACTGTGAAAGAATAGAATTGCATGTACGTTATAAACCCTGCCCTAAATCAGGTTTGGAGTTTGACACAGATTTCAGTTTTGTGAGCATTATTGATTTGTTACAGGATGTACTTTGTGTTGAGGATGTTAATTTTCAGAACAGGTTTTGCCCTCACACAGACGTATACATTACAAAATCACTTTGTACTCGGCATTCAGTTGTTTGAGAGCTTGTGAAAAAATTCACAGTGTTATACATGTGTTCATACGGCAGTGTAATCGCAAAACCTGCTATGAAACTTAACATCCCCGACTCAGTTCATCTTGTAATAATTTGCAGTACTCATTACTGCATCTGACTCGGACCAGCCACTCAACCCTGGTAAGCTCGGTGGTCGAGTGGTTACGACCCTGCACTAGTAAGCAGGAGGTCATGGGTTCAAGTCCCACCCCAGTAAGCTTGTGAATTTTGCAAACTCTTGGGCATTTGAGCACTGAGTATACTGTTATATATACCGTATACATCCATGTAAGGGCAAAACCTTTTATGAAGATTGCTAATTTGCTTAGTTACAAAATACATGTGTAGGGAAGCGTGTTTTAGGGGTCACCGTAGTTTACAAATACCCGCAAAGATAATATGGTGGGCAAGTGTACCCTCCCTTTCCAGTGTGGGCCCCATCGAGTGCTGTCTGGAAGGCCAAGTCCACAGCCGCACACCAGCCTGGAATTCAGAGAATATGGAATTACATGTAAAGAAAATAAAGGAATAAAGGATTTGAATCATTTAACTTTAATTAAACCTGGAAATTTGAACCCCCAAAAGTTGACGTGTAAATAAAACTGTATATTTTGGACTCTTTTTGCCCGACTTCCTTTGCTTTGGCGTCCTTAAACTAATAATTAAGCGGACCTCCTTAATAGATGGCCTGTCATTACAAATGTATGAACAGTTCTTTGTAAGTTACGATTCTTCTTTTTTTTCCAGTGATCAAAGGGTCAAGCTTCCTAAGATTTATACAAGAACTGGAGACAAAGGTGATTATTTCTTTGAAATGTGTCAACAACCCATTAGGGAAGTTGTGACTTGGCCCACTGTATTATCCCTCAGGAAGAAAAACCAACTTGTCTGAGTGTTCCTACATTTATATTTGTATAACTGTAGAACTGTTGTTTTGTGCCAGCAAACAAGGCAAATTACTGTAAAAGTTGTGGGAACATACTTTTAGCTTACAAGCATTGTTTACCGTATAATTTTAAAATTACATATTTTTATTAGGGAAAGGGTTGAAAAAAAATCTTAATAATATTGAAATGTAATATATTGAAATTGAAATATTATTTAGAGATTGCTGTCTTTACAGGACAGTTTACTGGTAGTAATAAATGCAGAGCACTATGTAACGCAATAAATTTCATGACGTTACCAAAAAACATTGGGAATACCAACTCATTTTTGCTGTAGGCGTTTTTGCTCTTTCCATTCAGTTTAAAGTTTTTAAAGTAAAAACTGACTGTGAATCCTTGCCTTTTTTCCCCCAGGAACATCTGTGACCATTGCTGGTGATCGTCGGCCTAAAAGTGATGAGATTTTCGAGGCGCTGGGAGCCAATGATGAACTTTCCTCATCCATTGGGTCAGTACGACGTTAAGTTTAGACTTAGACTGGTGGGAATATGATGTCTGGTATTGACGTTATCCCACATTCTCATCGTAGAGCTCAGTGCTTCTGTTTATTAACAATTACAGACAATAATAACTTGATCCTTGGTAGCTGCGTCACCATAAATATGGTTTTTACAGTATTGAATATAGGAAGCACTGTCAAACAATGAAACAAAACCGTTAACAATAGCACAGAAACTTGTGCAATTTCACTTCACAGCTAATTGGACAGATTTTGTCTGGACTATTGGCTGTGTGAGTTACCACTCGCCTCCAAAACTGAGTATTTAATCATTTTTCTGACCTCGGGCTTTTGAGCTAATTATGAGCTTGTTTCACGACCTGGGAAGAGCATTGTTTGTTAGGTCTTTCTGTGTTTGCAGGCTCGCCAGGGAGTTTGTGAGAGATGCCAAGCTACCGTTTGACCAACAGCTGGAGGAGGTAGGTTTGTTGGTTGGGGTGTTTGTTTGTTTGTTTGTTTGTTTGTTTTTTTTGTTTGTTTGTTTAGGCTGAATTGTAAGATTTTATAATTTTCAAGATGCATACCAAGCATGCTAGACATGATACTGTATCGAGTGTAGTCCGTATGCCCTTGCTACGAAGGGTGCAGTTGACTGTCTTTTTTGTGGAAGTTTTACTTTTTTTTTCTTCATTGAAGATCCAGTGTCTCCTGCAAGATGCTGGTTCCAACATAGCCACGCCCAGAAGCCTGGCATCAGCCAATCAGCTGGGTAGGTCAGCCAACTTGTTCTCTCTTGTGGGCTCTGCAGATGTAAATTGATGTAAATTTCAGTTTCAGCTGAACCAATTTTCAGTGAAGCAGGAAGGATGTTTGTGGTTGATTGTGCAGTTCAGTTTGCTAAGTTGATTCCTTGACTGTGTAAATGTGTGTGGCCTTCTGAATGACACAGCTTGATCAGTGAGGCTGATTTCTCAATGAATAATGCTTATCAATGAATTTGGGGAAAAACTTTTACTTTTCCAATATTAAAAATTGAATTTTAATTTCCAAATAAAGCTTGCATTTTCAGCGCTTTGCACTGTTTACCTGACAAGGTGGTGTATTTTTTTCTTTTTAATTTTTAAGTGTTCCAGAAGAAATGGATATATTTCTTTACTGCTACCTTATTCTCTTTTAGCTTATTTCAAATTTCTAACAAATATTTCACTGAAAATGAAGATGGAAAGATATTGCATTGCTGTTAATGTGTTGTGTTGAGCTGCCATCTTGATGTGAAAAGGCTAGTGTTATAACCAAGATTGCATGGTTTGCTGCTATCAGATCTGACAGCATTCAGCGGAGAGTGCGTGGACACACTTGAAAGTTGGATTGACGAGTACACAAATCAGCTAACGCCACTGAAAAACTTCATCCTGCCCGTAAGTCGCCTCGGATGTACCAAGTGTAACCCTCCCAGGATTTTTGAAAATCCACCAGGAGCTTGGCGAGGATTTTACCAGACTAAGGATGGTTGAGCCAACCACCATTCATTTATACGGGGTTTGATGTCCCTTAAAAACTTCAGAAGCAGAGAATGTTACACTGGTTTCCAGGAGAATTGGGCGAGTTTTACAGTTTCGGGAAGTACCTGGTAACACCCCCACATGAATTAGAATCAAATCACAAAAATATTGGGTTTTTTAAAGAGCACTTTTTTCACACCTGATACGAATTCATTGTTGATCTACTTGCACCTTACAACCCTGCACCAAAGTACTACTTTGGGGGGTTATTTAATCAAAGTTCCTTGTCTTTTTTCTGTACAGTCTGGTGGTAAGGCAAGTGCATCACTGCATGTTGCAAGATCCACGTGTCGAAGGGCAGAAAGAAGGTACCTTTCGTTGAAGAAAAGTTTTGATAAAATCTTGTCTTAATCCAAAGATTTCCAGTCTTAAATATGCTACCACAACGTGGATAGAACTTAGACCTAAAGATGCATTTCCATACTTTTGATCGCATATTGATGATTTTTAAAAAGAGGGCTTGCTGCTCTCATAACAACTTTTTTCCGATCTCTCCATTGACCATAATACCCAAATTACTGTATTTTCTCTGCAGAGAATTTTCGAGTGGCTTGTTCATTCCTATGCAATGATTGACATCGGTTGAGTGTAGCTTGGGTATTTTATTTTGAAGGAACAAAGAATAGTGAATTCCTTTGTTAATTTAGAAGCTTTTCATCTGTAACATTGTTCTTACAAGCCCATGAATGCGTCCGATTTTGAGTGAAAGACTTGTCTTTTTATGGTTTCACCTTCTGCAGGATTACTCCATTGGTGACAAAGAATGAAATTGATCCAAATGTTGGGAAATTTCTAAACAGGTAAGAAATAGTTCGGAATGTTGTTTTTAAGTACCTGATTTGTTACTTCAATTTGGAATCGTTATTTTGAAAACAGAAAGCTTCTTGTCAACACATGGACTTGGGGCTGTATTTTGCCCACTCTATTTTTATTTTTTTTTTCTTGACTGAAAATTTGAAATTAAATTGCAAAAACCTGTCACCTTGCCATAGAATCGTGAAAGCATTTCAACCACTGAAGTATTTTGGAAGTCCTTTCAAAATATGCTTGAAAAATGCTTTAATTGGAGAAAAGGGCATGCCTCAAACTTATATTTTTCTGTGTTCTGAATTGAAAAAGTATTTGTTTGATTTGATCAGGGATGCCAGGCAGATTCTTGTCCAGAGCCTCAAATAAAGGCCATAGAAGCCTAAATATACCTTGTTAGGGACTGAAATGAAGGCCAGAGAATCCTAAATATACCTCGTTAGGGACTAAAATGAAGGCCAGAGAATCCTAAATATACCTTGTTAGGGACTGAAATTAGCCCAACATCGCAAGTGAAAAGCATGAAATCAGGCTTTTGCCTGAGAACTGCCATCCCTGCTTTGATATATCACTCAATTTGATGTCCTGATGAACATGGACAACGTGTGGCTCAACATGTTAAGGGTTTCCATTGGTTTTCATAAAGTGAGATATAAGGGCCTGTGGACTCAATTTACATGTGGTCAAAAACAGGGTTGAGAGGTTGGAAATTTGCCAGAGTTTTCACCCCATTTTCATTCTCTGAGCACATGTTTTTACATCTTTCTCAACAGGTTGAGCGATTATTTGTTCACACTGGCCAGGTACGCCGCACAATGCGAAGGTAAGCCCGAGACCATATATAGAAAAGTGCGACCACGTGAACGCAAAAAATGATTTGGCCAGCATACGGTGAAGTCACCCATGCATCATGCCTTGGTGATGACAGTGTTGACCTCAACCGCTGGCACATCTTTGAGAGAGCCAAGGACTATTCAACCCCTACAAGTCTCTGTCTGACTCCGCCCCCCAGTTCTTCTGTGGACGAGTCTTCATCAATACAGACAACCCATGTTGTTGGAAAAAATTTTGTTCGTTTTGGTAAACGGAAGGAAAAAAGTCCTCCAAGTTTTTGTTTTAGGTAAGCAACATGTTCAGTGTTTGAGGGGACTTTTTTTACCTCTTCCGAAATAAAACTTTTTCCAGGAAAAGGTTCACATGAGTTCATTCTAATTTAATGCCGAATACCGCAATAGTTTGAACTTCTATTCTTCTCAAACACAGACAGCACGAAATATGGACAAAGGAAAAGTTTCGACTGAATAAATCTCCCACGTTTTATTCCCTCCAAAATATAAACCTGTCAAGTACGAAAGATAGACAATTCTTAGTGCAGCCAAATTTCAAACATCTCTGAAATGCTTCAGTATTTTCCAACACACATACACACACAAGCCTGACCTGTTTCAAAAAATACAATACTTAAAAACTGTGTTAAAAACTACCGTCATTTCAAGTGTAATAAAACGATTTGCCTATAAAACACCCTGAAAATGTCACAAATGCCGTTCCAGTATATCTGTTAACCTTTTCATACACGTGTACATATATCTAGCCAGTATTGCGGAAAGTCCATAACTTTAAAAGACAGATGATGCGGCCCTGGACTAAATGCCGCTGACGACTCTCAGATAGAGGTTTAAGTAATGGTTAGTGCTACATTGTTCTTTTTAACCCTGATGTGGGGTCACACCAATTCATGTCTCGCACTCTTGTGCATTTAAACAGCATGTGTTGGCCTTCCCTGTGTTTAGGGGAAGGTTTGGACCAAGTTAGGGGGACATCAGGTTGTCCCCCTAACCTTTTTGGTCACCATAACATCTGTATTTCAACGCGTACGCTGTCGCCGTAAGCCGGTAACAAGCATGGATGGCCCTGCATGAGACCCAGGCAAGCATCATCCCCATGAGCAAGAAATGAAATCATACAGTCTGCCTACTGGTCATATGCTACGCTGGTTTACAAAATTGTACAGTCACAAACAGACTTCCGTCAGGAAAAAAACCTGGTAAACTACATTGTTTTTTATGGCAAAAAGCGAAGGCAAAACATTGATTTAATAAACTGATTCAAGAAATTGGCAAACCTGCCATACCTGTCAGCTGCCATAAACTATTGCTTGTGCCTAGTCACTCTTTCAAGTGTTTTTCTGTTCTCAAGGTTCTGATGCTTTTGATATTGTAGAATAAGAACCACGAATAAGCACACATCTGTAACTTCTGAGTTATCAATTAACATTCCCCAAGTTAGTATCAAACAATCCCTTGTGCAAATGTAAAAATTTAAATTAAAAGCACTTTTGTCCAAAGTTTCAATCCTGGAATATTCAGTAATCAAGTGTACAGTGACAGAGCCATTCCTTAGTCAGTTTTCAAACCTGTCAGGTGTGTGTCTGACCTGACTTGCAAGGAAACTGCAATACACTCAGTTACATATCTCCCGATGGCTGGCGTCATTTGGTGTTAGATTTCTGTTGTAAAATTGCGTCATTTTTTCACAATGGCAAAAACTGACGTGTACTGCAACCTTTAATGGGCAAGATCATGACATTCACGATATCCAAACTAGATTTCTTGTCAATACAGTGTTTGTGCCAAGCAGCACTGTGTAGCACTAAATTCATTTCTAGGGATTCTTTTGGCAATGTTTAGTAGAGGACAGCGGACTGTCGTGTGTGTTAAAATTATGGTTAAAAAAACTTACTAAATCAATAGGGCCATGTCCAGATCATGCAGCTGCGGCTTGAAATTACACCCGACTCTATGGGAACTGGCTGCAACCGCTACCATAGACTTGTGCGTTATAGTAAGCCGTAGCTGAGTAATTCGGACACAGCCTTTCACTTAACTGAATTAATTTAGTTAAAAGTTCCGGTCCTAAAAATAGTGAGAGATTAACAAGGTGTACAAGTTATTCAAAACATACCTTAATGTAGCCAAATTTAAATTGCAACCGTTCCAAAGCGTTAAGACTAGGAGGTGTTATCATAACTCCTCCCTCTCTCCCTGTACTCCATGGATTCTAGAGTCTGCCTCGTCTGCCTTCTTAAACCAGTCCCTGTAGACTGTCAGTGGGTCAGCATGCAGGTGCTTGTGGAAGGAAAGTGGTGTCTGGTTCTGTAGGAATCTTATCGCATAGTCTGTGGAGCGGGCCTACAAGTAGAGGAAACAGTGAATACATATGAAGTGCTGCGCATAAATGAGGTACTGAATATTGATGAAGTGCTCATTTACAATGAAAAAAGCAAACATGCCTGAGAATCTTTTGAAAGAGAGGCTGTACTGGCGAGCTTCATCAATTTCAAATGGATTTTTACAAATTTTATCAAACAGCGCAGCCCCCCTATCTGCCCAAAGCTGAAGTGCACCCTCAACGGCAAAGACAAGACAGGCTGGTGGGAAGTTTTCCAGCCAGTTTCATTTCAGCACACACAAAAACTCGACGTTAAACATAATTTGGTCATGTGTGCTCAGTGCGTCCCATGCCAAAGTTGCACAACCTGCACATGCATGTGCTGGGTACCTACCAAAGGACCATGGTTTCCCTGCAAAACACACCCTCTCCTGTTCCTGCTTGGAGCGGATACAGTGACAACAAAACAGACTATTTTGCAAGTGCAGCCTCACTTTGGTTCCAATATGGTGGTAGCGTGAAAACAGAGAATGCCCCTCAGCCATGTATATATCTAAATTGGATACATGTCATTGTTCGTGCCATATTCCAAAACTGCGCTCGACACAACCAGGTACTGCACGTCTCTCTGGCCCCCTATTTCTGCCACTCTGTCACCGCCCCCTTCGACTGACCTGATGAAAGAGCGGCGAGTGGGTGATGGGCATGTCGTGTCGTTTGGCGCACATCCCAAAGATCATGTCATCAGGATCTTCATCTTTGTTACACCTGCAGCCCGTGGCTAGGAGCTTTTGTATGCCAGCTCGACTGAAGACCATGCTGATAGAAGAGAGAAAAAAAAGTCTCCAATTTTAAAGATTCCAACAGATTTTTGTAGTGGTACACGATCAGTTTTTTTCTGAGAGCTCATGAGACATCGAAAGTTGCCAAAACTCACCTGCTGCCCCCCGTGAGGTAGTCGTAGCCCCACCCAAGCTTGAGATGGCCGTAGCCGTACCGCTCCCCAAGGAACACCACCTTCCGAGCACTGTAGCAAGACAAGAGTGCTCGGACTCTGGCTACGCTGTAACAGACAAAAGGGAGGCTCGTCACTTAGGGTGCTTGTTCGCCAATGCTGTGACAATTCTGAGAAACGACAACTTAAGTCAAGAGCTGGTGATGTAAAGAAGTCAGTGGTGAAGGTGATGATGTAGGTTTATGAAAGTGCCGGAGGTAAGGATGGTGAAGGGATGAAGATGATGATGGAGGGATGATTGAAGTGATGAAGTTGACAATAGAATTTAGGTGTTAAAGGTGAAGGTGACACTTGATGTGGTGATGGTGAAAACACATGGTGACTGGAATGGTGATGATGTTAGTGATGGTGATGATAGAGATGAAGGTGATAAAAGTTGGGTTGGAGGTGGTGATTGTCGTAATGACGATGATAATGAAGGTCAAATCTGCATTGTAATGAGATGAAATCCCACCTGAGTATAGTATCGTCATCAGCCACCACAAGCCAGGAGTACTTGAGATATTCAGGTTTTGAGTTGAACATGTCAAAGATGGCAAAGAGCTTGCCGCAGTGCCCTGTCAGAACATCAAAAGATTGATGTGACATGATCCTGTCCACTGATTGCTAAAGCATCTGCACTAGGAAGTAGGCCGTGGGTTCGAGTCCCACCAGAGTTAGCTTGGAAATTTTCCTGCAAGCTCTCCGACAAAAGCAAGTATACACTGAACATCAAAACCCACCATTAAAGATGGTGTAGCCCTTCACATTCAAACCGACTTCCTATTGGCGACCTACCTCTCTCCGTGTTGGGCACCCCAGAGGCAACGGTGGGTATGGTGTCATCTGGAACGTCACTGACAAAGACGATGTGGCTGGTGTGCTTGCCCCAAGTTTGCTGGACAACGGGGACTGGAAAGAGAACTGAATTACTAACATCCGACAAGTTTCAGCAACAGGATATGTATATGTCTGCATGACTACAGCCATGTCAAACTTGAGAAACTTGTGGCTGTGGATTTGATTGTTGCCATGGATGCACCACAGAGAATAGCCACAGCCCCAGACAACAATACCGATTCTAGTGATAGACACAGCCCACCTGATGATTTATTTGGCTCAACTAACTTCAAATAAGAAATAAAACATAAAGCAAGTTGCTTATTTTGGTGAAATTTACGGTTCAGGCTGCATTTTTCTATTTCTGTTTTGTATACCTCTGTCTTTGTGGAACTTCTTGCAAGTCTTTACAGCAAAGAGAATGTCTTCCTTGGGAACTGCTTTTCCCTGTTAGGACAAAGAAAGCAGGAAAGCAAACCAAAATTAAACATGTGACCAGCTCTAGCCAAAGGTAATATAAGTTGTGCTATGCCTTTCTATGCTGTAGTGCGCTCAAAGATGGGAGGGTGAAATTCCTTGTGGACGTTCAGCTGTTGCTTTTTGTCAGAAATGACATCTTTGATCACTAAAGTTTCAGTTTTTGTCAAAAAAAAAGGAATATGTAGCTTGCTGGGAAGATTGAAGGTTAGTCTTCCGAGCCTAAGTCTGTATCAAACTCAACTTTATCGAGCCTGTTTTCACAGTTGTATTGCAAAGTTGAACTGCAAAGAACTAATATGGGAAAAGTCATCTCTCCAGAACGGAATGGGCTATTGAGCTCTGCCATATATCAAATGAAAACTAAAACTGTGGGTCACACTTTGGAGTTTTATGGTACATGTAATATGAGATTTGCCATAAACTTACACAAGTGGGTAGGCCCTTGGGATGAGCAGAGACACATCCATCATCCTCCCGGGGACCATCTCGAATTGCCTTCGTCAGGGCCTTCCTGATTTCACTGTCTGACCTTGGGTGAGGGTTCTTCTCGACATTTCCGGCACACAGAGCTGGCAGGGCAGTCAGTCGGGTGCCATTGCCATCATTCCAAATGTAAAATGACAACTGAAAAAGAAACCAGACTTTAAATACCTTCCACATCAATGCGACAAAGAAATTGGACAGATCATATAATTCTGCCGCCTGTTTTGTCAGTCCAAACAACTTTTTTTTTCAGAGGCAAAGTGTCTTTCTGAACAAAGTGTATGAAAAGCAAAAGAGGCTTACGTTAGCTTCAAATTTTTTAGCCCCAAAAGAACTCGCACACTAGGGCTTCAGCCAACATGGCCCAAATTTACTCAAAAAATATTCCACGAAGCACTGGCCACCCTTAGAAACTCTCTTTAACCATGAAATCCCAATGAATATTGAACTTTTACCTCGTGTTTGACATCGATTGAAAAATCCATCTGATGCTCCTCATTTTCCCACCTTTCTGCAAGTCTGTCAGAGGGGAAAATAATCAGTTCTACATGAGTTCCACATTGCACTTCATTTTAAAATGCAACACTCTAACACTGGTCAACATTTCAGTGTTGCTGTAAATAATTTTCTATTATTCATTCCAAAATAGAGCAATTACTTCTTATGTGAAATTTTACTTCCTTTAGAATGTGACTTGATACCTTTGCAACAGACCCACACTGATGAGCCAGCCTGCCTCAAAGTCCGGGTAGGAGAACTGAGAGGGGTCGTCATGGAAACGATAGTGATGGATGACAGAGGCAGTTTGGTCTTGTAAGGCACGCCCTAAGAACCATTCCTATAGAAATCACAAATAATGTGAAGGGAGTTCTAAATTTCTGCTGCTGAGGCATTGCTGCTTCAAAGACAAAAATATAAAATAACGTCAGAACAAATTGTTATCTGATAAGTGACGATGTCATTTTAGTGGCTTGTCACTGTAACATATCTTGCTTAGGGACAGAGCCACACAAAGAGAGTCCCTTCAAATATAATTGCGGATGTGGTGAAGCAGTGTGAAAATACTCTGCACTGAGCACTAGGTACCTGTTGCGGGTCGTATCTGGTGAGTACTTGGAGAAGCCCATGGACGCTGACTCTTGTCTGTTCCTCACAGAAGAATAACCAGCTGGCCTGGCCAAAGTCCTCTTTCAACCTGACCAAAAATTGGATTGCAGTGCAATAAATGTGTCTGTTGTGGACTTGAAGAGACTTCATTTTGATGGACTGGAAGAGGAGTTGACACCCGAAGAATTTGTAAAAGAAACTGACTTGTGGCTGGAACACTCGCATGCTTCCTGCCAGATATCTCAGACCATTTCTGATTTGCCAAGAGCTTGCTTAACCCTCCTATGCTGAAGTCACTCTTTGGGTCATTTGGTAAACACCTCAAAGAAGCACAGCTGTGTTGTGTTGTGCACTACACTAACTGTCCCTCACAGGAATATCAGATTGCACTTTTGTGCTGCCCAAGAACTGTGCTTCACTGTTTCATGTGCATAATTGTGCAGTT
>NW_019091515.1:300275-321626 GCF_001949145.1 Acanthaster planci | reverse complement strand
TTGATATTCCTGTGAGGGACTGTTGGTGCAGTGCACAACATAACACAGCTGTGCTTCTTTGAGGTGTTTACCAAGTGACCCAAAGAATGACTTTAGCATAGGAGGGTTAATGTACACTGCATTGCACATAGCTTTAACTTACAAAACATGCAAAAACATCTCCTTTTTCAGCTTGTCATATGGCCTATTAAAATAAATATCTTTGTCTGTCTAGATATACTCCATGCAATGAAGGCCATCTTGTCCTACCACCACGTCTGCAAGAAGACGAAGACTAGCCTGATTGACACGGACTACATGCTGGTAATTCCGTTCCTCCTCAATGTGTTATCAACTACGCGGCCTGAGCAGCTCGTGCTGGAGAGCACCTTGGCCCTACTGATAGAGGAGTATGCTACATTTATGTCCAGCCGGCCAATTTTTATGCGGGAATCCTACGTCAAAGTGAGTTCTTCACCATTGTCCCTAGTCCGAATGCAAGCTTTCTCATCTAGATTTAGGCCATGTTCAAAAGTTGTGGCTAGGGCTTTGAATAACTCATTGGCCACTGGAGGTCTTTGGCTGGCAGCTGCAGCCTCTTTCCACATACTTGTGTTACTCTCAACCACAGCAAGTTGGTTTGGACACAGCCATCCAGTTTGGGAGCAGGACGTTACTGTCTTGGCCGTAATTTTATTTTTCCACACCACATATTCTCCCACACAAGTCTCTTTTTCATATCTCAACTGACAATTTTTAACTGTTTGAAAAACTCCAATGTCTTCCTGATACTTTGACCAACAATGGTGAGCAATTGTGGCGAAGATAGTCTGGGCAGATATCAAACCCTTAACCTTTGGCTTACAATTTATCCTACTTTAGCCATGTCACCACGGTTCCTACCGGACCTAAACATCCCAAAAACATTGTCAGTATTTTTGTCTGGCAACCAGATGATGCACTTGCCATATTGGTCTGGTTTCTAGAAGGCAAGACATTGTCCAAGGGCTGATATTTCAAGGAGTTGCCCCCAGGTTTTTATTCATACCTTTCGTTTGGTCGAGTGTAGACGACTTTCATTGTGATTCGAAGTGTGTCCCTCTCTTTATAATCATGCTTGATGAATTCACTCATTTACTCTTCCGTCGCATTTCTGACTGTGCAATGAGTCCTCGCTGTTATAGCCCATGCAGAAACAGATAGGAAAAAACCCTGCTGTTGAAACTCTCACACTAGGGTCCAGCATTGCATTTCTGACAACTTTGCAGGATTTTCAGGGGAGCATGGAGGCATTTGCAAAGCAGATCGCTGGGATGCTGCAAGAAAAAGACGAGGCGTTGGCAGAGCACTTTCACCAAGTGTTCAGTGGTTAGTCTCACCTTTCTCCTTTTCTGAGACTTAAAAAAATTCCATTCTAACGTCTTGATGAAGAATGAAACCTATGGGAGCACCAATTTTGGAGGAAAAACCAAAATGAATTTGTTCCAAAGACGTCCGACCGCGAATGTTTTTTGTCAATATTTATTGCAGAAATCTTAATTTCTTTTCATAACAATTAAGTTAATTGTGGTCTCTTGTCCATGCATTTTACAGCATAGATACCCTTTTCCAACTTTTTTAAAACCTTTTTCTTGGCTTTAGAGGAGTTTTTATCTTTATCTCAAGCCACACGCTAGACTTCAAACGTTTCTTGTTGAAACCAATAGAACGCACACGTGATCTATCTGTGCATACTGTTTCAATTCCGAATGTGTTTTGGCCACAGGTCACTTTGCAGGGCCGTCTGCACTCACACAAGGCATCAAGACTTTGGTCAGGCCAATGGTCAGGTGTCTCTTTGTGGGTAAGTTTCCAAGAACCACTGTTCATTTTCCTTTTAAACATGTCCACGGACAACCAAGCAAAAGTAATAACTAATTCCTGTGCGGTTTCTTTCTTTTGTATTCAGTTCATGAATGAATTAAAAAAAATGCACCCTTGGACTATAATTTTTGTTGTCTTCAAGGTTACTTAAGTCTGGATGCCGTCATGTATGTATGGGACCAGTACATTATCGGCTTGGATGTACCAGACTATGACATCGTTCCTTGCATGACAGTCAGTGTCTTAATGTTGCAAAGGAAATACTTGCTGCAGTGCGAGAGTGTAAGTCTTTTGGTTACTTTCTGGAAATTTTCAGCTTGCAAGCTGAGTTATTTTAGAGTCGCTTTGAACATTAACTTTTCACACCCAAATACCTCAAAATGGATGTTCAGTGAAAAATCTGAGCAAGTGTTAAACGAAAAGTTATTCTGAGAAAAGACTGTTGCAGAATAGTCTGATTTAAATTTTTGGATGGGATTTCAAGCTATTCATGGTGACAGACAACTAAGGTGGAAAGCTTGCCGTAGCACCATGCAAGAATACGATCTCTTTGTGAGTCTGTATGGTTCTGAAAAGAACCGTGAGGAACTCAACGTTTCAGACAGTATACTCTGTCCGTCCAGTCTCCTGACGACAGACAGAGCATACTGTCCGAAACGTTGAGTTCCTCACGGTTCTTTTCAGAACCATACAGACTCACAAAGAGACCGTATCCTTGCATGGTGCTACCGCAAGCTTTCCACCTCAGTTAAATTTTTAGATTTCTTATGTTTCATCCCACAGTTGCCCGAGATGGAGTTCATACTTAAGAGGAATGCCGTCAAACTGACTAAAGATGAACTTATGTATGAGGTAAGAATCAAGCATGGAGTCGGCAAATCCGAGCCAAATCTGCTCGGCGCAAGAAATTGACTGGCTGTGGTTAGCTTGCCTGTCAGATGATTGTCCGCATAATGACTGGTCAGTCATTGGGCTTGTTTGGTCAGTGAGTTGGTCAGTCGGTCGTTGTGTCAGGAACTGAGTTCATCAGCCTGGCATTCAGTCATTTGGTGTGTTTTTGTCTGGAAAGACTATACTAGATGAATTAGTTTGTTTTATATCTTCCCTTTAAACATGATTATGGTATCCGCCCCAAGCTGAAGTGCACCCCTAATCAGCAAAAAGAACGACAGGTGATTACAAGCGGGTCTTTGCATGCGTTCTGCATGTACACAAAGACCATACATGCCAGGGTAAATTAGGTACGCGTACTCAGCGTGCTCCACTTCACATGAAGAAGTCAGTTTTTGTCTTCAGGTTTTCAGTCATTTTCCATTGTTCTGGTGCATTTTTCAGATTGGCCATCATTTCTACCAGGTTCTACATCATCAGCTGAACAGTGGGCAAGACGGCACACCAGTACTGGACCCAACACAAGGTAAGGTTATTTAGTAAATAAAAGATGCCTCGTGCAGAGGAAGGTTGTAAGTACCCAAAAGTGAGGCAATTGCATTATATTAACCTGGTAAGACCTGTATTCTAGTCCCAAATCTGTTAGCTTGACTGTACCAGAGCATACTGAAGTAATTTCAGGCAGTGTGGATTACTCTAAAGGAGATGCTGTTACCATGGTAACACCACAACCACGCGCACATCTCAGACTTGATGCATGGGAGCATTTTGGCCAGTAGCATGATCACAAACTATTTGGGGAGGCGTATCTCCTGCGAGTTTATCTAGTACCACTCAGTGGCGTAGCTAGGATTTTATTAGTGGAGGGGGCACAAAGGGGAACCAGCATCTTATGGGGGGCACCAGCTTTCAGTGGTGTGCTTTTTTTGGGGGGGGCAAGTTTTTGTTAGCCTTGTCCAATATGTATTCCTCTGTTTTTTTAGTGGGAAGGGGGCACCTGGGGGGCACTGGGAATTTGTGGGAGGGCATGTACCCCCCAGGGGCCCCCCGGCTACACCACTGGACTACTACTGCGGAGCCAGCTTTCAATTCTGGGTGTTGGAATAGTCCATAGAAAGTGACAGGCAGGGTGGTTTCAGGCAGTGGTGACAACAGCGGCGGAAGGATTTTCAAAGCAGGGGGACCGTTGTGGGACCATGGCATCAGCCAGGAATAAACTGATTAGGCCCTGCCCCATTGTGGTCGAACTAAAAGTGTGTTTGAAGGGGGCATTCCCACATTGAAAAAGTGCCAGCCTTCCCCCCTCCCTCCCCCATTTTAGCCACCAGTGAGCACAGAAACTGCCGGGTTAACGATGCAGCTCAACCCTATCATCGTTGCTTGCAGTGGCTATGCCTTGGGAGTATTGGTACTACGAGATGCTGCCACAGCGAACCAAAGCGGAAGACAGAAGACGAGAGAGGAATATCAGGAAAGACCAGAGACAGAGGTTAGTTGAATACCTTCCCCCTCACGTCCGTCTCCCCACCCCTTTACTGCCTCCCTGGTCATACCCCCCAAAAGAACTACCAAAAACGTATTGTTCCCAGAAAACTCCTTTTTTACTGCTTGTTCAGCTTGCTCGCCCAAAGAACGTTCATTAGAAAACATGCAAACTGAATTTTTGTAAAATTTTTTTGGAAAAATCCCATTTGGGTTTCATTTTTTTTCATCAACCAGAGAGAAGGATGCAGCAAGAGATGAGGAGATGAGGGAGAAGTTGCGGAAGGAGGAAGAAGAGATGGAAGAGATCCAAAATTCAGAGAGGATGGCCAGATTTGACCAGCAGAGGCTGCGAGATCTCCTTGAGCAGGTAGGAGTCATCGAGTTCATCAATCAAAACTACTCGGGCTGTGTTGGCTCAGATGCCTCAAGAATCCAGCAAGAAGGGTCTGTTGTCACATTATTTTTCTCCCCTTTCCCCAAATTTTTGTGGCTTCCTAAAAGGGCTGACACTGAAATATTAATTAATTTGTAAATTTGTTAGTGAGTGCTGATTCAGGAATTTTAGAAAGGGAGATAGGTGGGACTGTCCACTCTTATGCCCCCACGAAGTTTGTCAGTTTTAGGATGCTGAAATGAGGCTTGTTTGATGAAAATCTGGGATTTTGGTCCATATTTCATATTACTTATACCTTATACCAGTGTTGTAGTGGAGACCATCACATGACCAGACACATGACCATGCACAAGACCAGTCTCAGGTAACAGGGTGAACAATGACAAAGGAATGCTTTTGTTGCAGTTCATTTGAATAGCTTGTGACTTGAATTCAGACTGGAGGTTTTGTGTTGGTCTTGTACTGGTCTTGTGACGTTCTCAAGTGGTCTCCACTGCAACACTGCCTCATACATATTCATGATATACAGCCAAGTTTGCCAAGTGCACACACAAGCTTTGCACATGCAAGTTTTTATGCATAGAGTAAATACACATGCGTAAATGAACTAGTAACCTTGTGTTAGTTTGTCTGTGCATGTGCTTTATGGGTGTAGTACGCATGAGCAAACAATGCCAAGCTAGGCTTACGTACACGTGAAAAGATGGCGGCACACATATCTATCGATCAGCATATTTGTCAGTGTTTGTCCGTATGTGTATCATTGCCAAAAACATGTTCATGTCTTGTATTGTCCTATGTTATAATATGTATGTCTGTCAATAGGTTAGGGTACAAAAGCAAATCTATGCTTCACCCTTTACCTAAATGTTGTTCTTTAACGTGTTAATATGTGTTAATAAATATTTCCCAGGTCAGTGATTCCAGACTGGATGCATTTTTATATCACATGGGTTAAATGAATGTGCAAGAGGTATAGTCAAGCAAAGATATTGTGGTTTATTTTGGCTGAGTAGTCTGTATTAGATCCCTTAGGTATTGGAAGTCGACAACCTAGTTTCTGAAGTGGACAAGTTTATCTACTTCCAATACTCAGAGACCTAAAATGACTGTCCAACCTCAAACCATGTAACATTTATACAGGTGTTTATTGTATGCATGCTTTCAACCACTTTTTAGGTTTTGTATTATGAAACGAAATAACAGAAAACAAAATTGGTGACAGAAAGGGTGAAAAATTCTTAGGCTTTTTCTTCCTAAAACAAGAGAGTAACAGAGAGAAATAATGATATTGAGGTAAGGCATTGTCTGCTAACACATAAAAGTAAAGGATTTGGGGATACACTTTATAAAAAGTTCTTACAGGAGCAAAATGGTTCTGGATAGAACCGGGGATATAGAGCTGCCCTTTTGTTCAGTGTGCTCACAAGAACTTGAAGTAAATAAGTATTTTGCTCTCTTTGTTTTGTCTTTCAACTTTGTCTGACTTTTATTTTTTCTTGACCTGTTAGGAAAAACGAAAAAGAGCAAAGGCTGAGAGGGAAGCTCAGGCAGAAATCTCTCAGCTGAAACTAGAAATTGCTAGACTGAAGCAAGTAGGTATTCTGTACGTGTCTTGTCTCAACCCAGACTTACTCCTCAAGGAAGTTGAAACTACCTTTCACAAATTTTTTATCCTGCGATTCATTGAGGTTGTCAAATTAAGCCTCCTTGAAGCTGTCCCCTAGGAATTTCTAAAAATCAAACTCTTTTACTCCTAAAGATGTCAGAGTTCCAAATTCAGTGAATTGTGCTCGCTCAGCAAGTTTACTTATGAACCCAAGGAGCAAAGGAATTAAAACTTGATAGATGTGCAAAACTTGGGCATCTTTGTATCTGTGCATGATTTGAGAGAAAAATGAAATCTGTCTTTGGAGTCTTGGACAGCCAAGATCTTGGGTTCAAAGGGAGAAACGGCCTATTTCTAGCTCTCTGTCTTGGTTGTGATAAGGTTAAGATCAGTACTTTTAGGGTTCGAATATTCATGAACAGTAGCAGTTAGGGCTATGGGCATAATGAGTGCATTGTTCCATATATATTTATATTTTACTCAACTGAACACTGATTCAGTAGTACGACTTATTGTTTTAGGTCAAGCCAGCACTGTTGATGCCCACACTGACCCCCCAGGAATGTGCCAGACCCCCAGAAATGCCTGCTTCAGGGTAAGAAGACGAACTCACTTCAGGATCCATTTTTATGATGCCTTGTGTGGAGGGATGACCATGACATGCTTCTCTGCACTTTTGAGACCTGATCTCGCTCTGTGTGCTGGGACAGAAGCTATGCGTGTGAAATATCTAAAAAACCATAATGAGTTACTCAGCATCGAGACGGTTCTACCTACTATGTGGTTTTATCCGTCAAGTTTAGACACACAATTATCCGTCGAGTTTAGACACAGAACGCAGTGTCTGTGGGCACGGAGATGCTTAAATTGACTTGGCAAGACGACTCGAGTTCAGTGGTTTCAAAGCCAGTGTCAGAGCAAACATTGTGGTGATATTGATATTGTGGTGAAACGTCATGCTGCCTGGGGCTTGAGGACAAGTGAAAATATGGATGAGTTTTGAGGCTTTTCATGGTGAAGGTGGCAAGTTAGGTTAAGAGGTTTGCGGTAGCACCATGCAAGGATATCTCCTTTGCGTTTGTGTGGACCTTCTGAAAAGAGCTGGAGGGCACCCAACGTTTCAGACAGTATCCTCTCTCCATCGTCAGGAGACAAAATACTGAGCGTTTCTCACAATGATGCCCCCACAAAACTTTGACTTAATTTTTCTTTCCGGTCTAGGCCAGAAAGTAAAATTCTGCCTACGCGACAGTTGGAAGATCCCCATGCAGCCAGTTCCATCATGGCTGACATACTGAAGGACTTTGTGGACGGTGCAAGGAGACGTAAGTGTGTTCATTTGAACCAAGACAAGACCAAGTGTTTGACACATCACGTAGGGTCCCTTTCTTTTTTAAGTATCTGTGAAGCTACTTAGCACGGAAATTTACTAAGGAAGGAAGAGGCTTAACTTTGCTACTCAGCGGGATATTAGTGAAAAAGCCATGGGATATGCACATTGCTCTGGTTTGGTTCACAGCTGAGCTGTGGATGTACATAAAGCCTTCTCACAACAGCAGAAAAAAAATGTGCACTATTTTATACACTTACTTGTTCCATGGTTGTGGGGACTGTGTTTGTGATGCATGAGACGCTGTGAGGACCAAATAGTTCAGACACCTGGGGCCAATTTCATAGAGCTGCTTAAGCACAAAATTTGCTCTAGCGCAAGAAAACCTTACTTGATTAAATCAGGTAACCAGCCAAAACTCCATGTGATGTATATTGTTTGGGGATTGTGTTTAGCTGGTTTTTGGTTAGCATGACAATCAGATAAAATTTGAGCTGGTAACCTTTATTTAGCAAAGTTCTTTTCCCGCTTAAGCAAATTTTGTGCTTATAAGCAGCTCTATGAAACTGGCCCCTGATCGCTAATAACTTGGTACAAATTTTCTTGAATTCAACTCAAAATCTTACCCACAGTGGAGTACCCGCTTGGGCACCTATTTTGTGTAGAGAGTGCACATGCCCATTTTTTTCCCATAGAATGCGCACAAACAGTCCGGCATATACAAGTGAAAGGCAGTCCACGAGGAACCAAGAGTGCAACACTGTGCATGGGAAAAGATTTGCGGGAATAGGGCACTCTCTAGACTGTGCTATCAAAGAAACTGTTAACTTTTTTCACATGCATCATAACGAGTCTTTGCATGCACAGGTGAGGGCGCTTTGTTGCCCAGCAACAATATCTCCTTTGGGCAGACGCACTGCGTTGCACACTTGTGGCACAGAACGAATGCGCACAGACCGAGTCTGTGGGTAGGCGGCGTGCACCCTGAGGGGTTAATAGTAATGCATAAAGCCTGTTGATTGTAAGCACCGGCAATGACAGACTTGTTTGTCTCCATTCAGTGCAAGGCCATGGTTCGGCAGCAAAGGCAACTGCGCCGGGTACCAGTTCACAGTAGACCGCAAGCTTACTATGGCAGCCCCTAACGACATGTGCCAGGTAATTGTAAACTCCTAGTGACCATCATTCACAACGGGCAAGTTGGGGTGGGACCTATTGTACAACCATTTGTCAAGTGCTTCTGACAAAGTTTAATGTGGATACAAAATGCAGTCCCGCATGTTCTTCTGTTGGCTGCATTCGGTGCCATCTTGTGTTATGGTTTTGGGGCCCAAAGCTTCGTCAATACTCCATCACATAAAATGAAAACTGACAGCCAGTAATGAGACAGTGGTGTCCCAGGGACTAAACCCCGGTGGTTGACTAGATGGTCTATTAAGCATCCATTGTTTGGGCAACGTGGAACTGAAGTGCCCAATTCCTTCGGCAAACATGTTACACAAGCAGACGGACAACAAGGGCTCTGGTTCAAGGAGACCCTTATTTGGTCAGTTTATTATTTATGTCAAAATATAAATCATAGCAAGTTTCACTTTGAAATATACGTGTCTGTACTATTGTAAAATATTCCTGACAAATCAAAGTGTTGTACATTCATGAGACTATACATAATCTGTATTTTCACATTATAAAACATATATGTTTTTAATTTTACCCGGTCAAAATTGTAATGTGATGTTAAAATATTTTGGGTGGAAATATTTACAGTGTAAATGAAAAATGTTCCAACAGAAAACATAAACAATGCTTAGCTTACCAATGCCTAAAAAAAATTTCCCTCCACCTCCGACAATTTTTGTCGGCTGATTAGTCTGATTTCTAAAAGGTACCCGTATCATTGCGAGGTAACACGTGACCTAAATCGAGTTAACATGAAGCAGGCTACTCTTCACTTTATTCAGTGCAAATGATTTACAGTGTGCCATGAATCGGTTGCCAATGGAAGGCCATTTCACACAGGGCATTATGGGAAATGGTCCACAGGAACTTGAATTGTTCCTAGTGTTCATTTGTCAGAGGAGAGTGTATTTTGGTAACAGTTTTAAGTAATCCTTTTTTCTTTCTGTTGCACAGTATGTCCAAATCCATCAGAAATTTCTCGAAGTAGTAAAGAGACGCAAATCGCGGCAAGGGGGCCATGATTTCATTGACCATAAACGTGGAAAATGGCCTCTCTGTGGCAAACTCTTGGACGTGAACCGTACTGTGAATCACCCGTATTATTATATTTAGTTCTGAAAAATTTTCGTCCATGGCATGTCGTCCAGCAACTGACCTGTGATGGCATTGCCATTATCACAATGCTTACCGTCACTGGTAGGGGTCACAGCAACTGACCAGTGATGGCATTGCCATGGCCTCTCTGTGGCAAACTCTTGGACGTGAACCGTACTGTGAATCACCCGTATTATTATATTTAGTTCTGAAAAATTTTCGTCCATGGCATGTCGTCCAGCAACTGACCTGTGATGGCATTGCCATTATCACAATGCTTACCGTCAATGGTAGGGGTCACAGCAACTGACCAGTGATGGCATTGCCATGGTCACCAGAATCGCCTACATTTGGCTTCATTCGATCTCCGTCCCATGTTTTACCTGGACTCTGAAGCTGTAAGATCATTAATGTGCACTGTACGTAAGTACACCCTTTTCCACACTTTACTCAAAATTAATATTCGGCAAATCCTGTTGTCACACTTATGTATTATATACAGTTCTACATCAGGATAAAAATATTAATTAACTTTTTGTAAGATCTCTTAAAAGTAAATTTGGAAAGGAATTTTTTCTGGCACTGGTAGTCATGTTAGCTCTTTTGTAACAATTTATCAATCAAGTGCAATCATTTTGTAACTTGGCGTCTTTTTGTAACTCGGCGTCTTTAAGTACCTGAACTTTTAGAGTCCTGCAGATCTGGTGGTTGAGATTAAAAACTTATTTCTTAAGCATCACATGCATAGGTTTAACTTAGTGTGTGTGTGTACAGTTGTGTACAACTTTTTAAAGCAAACGAAAACAATCAAACTTGACCCCACTCTAGTGAAAATCTTGACTCTTTCAAATACTGCCTAGAGGAAGCTTCAATTTCAATACCTGGAATACCTGTTCCAGTTGTTATTTGCTGTGAAACCATCTATCAGTTTTTTTAAAGGTTTTTTTGGGTGTTAGGTAGTTTATTTAGGACTTTTCGTTACTCTTAACGCTCGGAAGTACTGCTAGCCCTGTTGGAAAAATTGCATAAAATAGGGCAAATCTGAGCTGTCTTAACAACTTTGTCCGTGGGAATCACAGATTTCGTTCACACCTGTGTGATGTCACTATTCTCACCACACATGCCAGTTAAAAAAGAAAAAAGTAAGTACACATATTTTTGTCATCTTTTCAATATTACACATTCAAAAATTTATTTGAAAATTAAAGAGGTACTTTCTTTGAGAATGTGAGAGAGCAGCACTGGAAAGAAACTTGCTGAACACGGAGTTGAAATGACGTTCAACAAGGTCACCTGTGTTTTTGCACTTTGTCTGTCGATGATGTAATCATTTCTGGTTCTGCACTTTTGCGGGCCTCCTGAAAAATATTCCTGGTAATTGCTTTGAACTCAACACATGCTTCTGGTTAAGGTTGCTGAAATGCTCTGGGAGTTCATCGGCCAATCGAAAGTGGCTACAGAGACTGGCCAGTGGCCAATCGAAAGTGGCTACAGAGACTGGCCAGTGGCCAATCGAAAGTGGCTACAGAGACTGGCCAGTGGTTTCCTTGTTGAGGGTTTGCATGGCTGCCATCTTGTAGGCCAGTGCTGTTGTTCCACGGGGTATGCACAAAGGAGATTTCCCTATGGAACAAAAAACTGCCCTGCAAAATGGCAACCACGTGAAGCCTCTATTGGCACTTAAAGTGCCGTTACAGGGGAGGAGCCAGTGCTAGTGCAACTTCATCCTCATCTTGACCTCCTCCATCATCAGCGATCGCTCGCGGCGTGTGCTCTGCAGTATGCAGTGGTTCTCCTGAGCTCGGCGGGCCAGGTATGGCAAGACATCGTCCACGGGGCCGTAAGGCGCCGACTTGTAGGTGATGTAGCCTGCTTTGCCTGGGTGGGGCAAAGACATTTTTGAAATCGTTTACCAGAAAGTTTCAGACCAGCTAGACCCTGGTTTTACAGTTCTGCCAACCGTGAGTGGGAAATCTCCTGATACCTGGATGAAACTTCTGTGATAAACGTTCTCGTGTTCCACTTCATATTTTAATGGTTCTAATTTCTGCGGGCCTCAAAAGAGGGTGATGTGGTCGGGGGGGGGGAGTAATAATTCCCTGTCAAATGGACAAACATGCTGACTAGTGATTGGATTAAATGACGCAATGACTATGAATGTAACTAAAATAAAACCTTTCACAACTCCTGGCGTAACATGAATGCAAAATTTTGGATTTTTTTGACAACTTCTCATGAATAGTTTGCATAATGTTGTTGGGAGGAAATTGTTTTTAGTTCTTTACCGAGTGCCACAGTGATTCGGTCAGACAGGCCATAGACTTGACCAAAGATGACATCGCCAGAGGTAGGCGACAGCTGAAGCTCCTCCATCCTAAAAACCCCCCAAAAAACAAAAAAAGAGCAATTGTCATTTCAATCAAACGTCACAATCACAAGTCAAATTGTAAGTCTGGCCTCAAATAAAGTCAATGTCCAATTGTTGTGGTCGCGACCCGATGCTTACCAGTGTTGGAGGTCTCAAGTCTAGCCACAAGGCTGATTCTTGAAAGCCTTGGCCTCGCTATATAATGACTCAGTCTTTGCCCCCTCTGGACTCGAAGAATTCCTTTTCAAACCATGGCTCAATTTATACAAACATATGCTACGCACAAGATGTTGCCCAGCAGATTCAAAAGTTGGCTGAGAACCAGTGACAGCACAGTGCACTAAATATAATTGACAGGCACCCTTGTTAAAAGGAATTATTTTTGAGTTTTAACAGATCTTTGGGCCTATGGAATTAGCCCCCACAGCTATTAAGCGGAAAATCACTATACAAATTAACATGTATATTTGCTATAACAGAAGAACAGGCTGGGAACCATTCAAAAACAATATGCTGCTTGGTATTTTGGCCGGTTACCAGTTTTGCTACTGAATGCTTGGTGCTTACAGGTCTTAGAAATTGGCCAAAGGTTCTTGACGGTGAAAACATACAGAGTATTGCATGCAACACTGAAGTACGAGTTAAATCCATATTGGAGAATGCTTTCCTGTATGCATACTTTGTCACTGCTTTCAGCACCGACTCTTCATTGTGGGTCGCGACGATCATGCCGCAGCGGCCTGGGTTTCGGCTTATGTGGTCCATCATGAGAGCCACCACTCCATCATACATGTCGCTGGTCGCTTCATAGCTGGGATTGATCGGGTCTGCGGGAGGGAAACCCAAATGAGACCAATAATAACAGCGGGAGAATATTTATGCCCGTCGATATTGAGGTTTTTGTTTTTTCTCTTCCCCTCCAGCAGTAATCTGTGATTAATGTATCTGTGCGTGACCTGTTGAGGGTGCTGTTTGTCAAGTCCAGATTCACTCAGTGAGGTGATACCAGGATTTGGAGCATCTTTCTCATCAGCAACTGTATTGACACTGGGAGATTTTATTACCATGAAGTGCCAAACCACAGCCACGAATGGTTACTGCACGTCGCCTGACTGAACACAGAGTCGTGTGTGCCTATAGTTTGCTCAGCACAGGCTGACTGCTATAAAGTTAATCACTAATGTGGGTTTGAATTGTCTGAGGTTATAAAACCCATTTAATGCTTTAATCGCTTAAATTGGTGCACAAGCACCAGAGTTAGTGCAAATCCTGTTGTAAACTCTTGAAGTAGAGCAGAGTGAATGACTAACGCTGCTCATATTGGTAGATTTGGCAGATAATATCAACCACTTCGTGCCGGGATCCTAGTACTGGAGAACTTAGGTTTATACGCATAGCCGGGGTGCCCGAAATTGGACAAAGGAGCTATGCCACAAAAGACCAAGCTGTTGGGAATTGCCAACATTTTTTCAGTTGTCAATAGCAGAGGTAACTCATCATTGTTTTGAAACAGTGTATACCACTATTTGTGGCATTCGGGGAAAGTGGATTATCACCAGGGACACAAGCGCTCCAGTGATGAACAATACAATACTGTTACACACTAATCTGGCTGCATTTGAAAAGACTGGGCCAACACCGCACAGTGTGGGCTCTCTTTACAAGGTGGCAGGCCTGGCTGAAATATTCTGGCGTCAATAGGTGTTGCCTATCAGATTAGAGTAGCCACCAGACAGTCATTCATGTGGGTGTAAATGTCCAGTAAATGAAGTGATGAATTTTTGAAGAATTTTGAAAATGGAAAATCTTGAAAATCCCCCGGGAAGTCATCATGCAAATTCTCATTAAACCCAGCAGCACATGGTTAAGGAGGGTGGACGGGCCACCTGCAGTATTCAAAGATTGAATTGATAATGTTACCTTCCCTGCCACACAGATAAACACTGAAATCCTGGTTGGAGGGACTAGATTTGTGAAACTTAAGTTTCACTGGGTAGTGCTTCCAGTGCACACCAGACAAACTCAGCAGGAGGGATAAGGCAAGACGGACAACGTGCCCGTTTAACACATTTCTTTCTGTCCCCAGCTATCTGACTGTTGGTCTCTCTCTCTTTTCAGGTCTATTCTGTCGTAGCCTCCCACCTTCCAGCTGGTGCTGTGCTGCGTATCCCTTCTCCGCCTCCATGTAGGCACCCCTGACAATTTTCACCCCAAAGCAAACGCCTCGCTTTTGGGACCACCTCAAGTCACTTTCCACCTCATCCCTTGTTTTCTACAAAAACAAAAAAAAGAAGAGAGGATCTCCGACATCACTATTTACGCCTGCAGAAACTCGGCAAAGCTAAAGAAGTGAACAACTCATTAACCCCTTCATGGCGGGATTATTTTGACCGCAACTGCTGGGCTGTGGTATGCCCTGAATGGAGGGCTTTGTCCAGCAGCAGACCCCATTGAACCAGCAGCTGCATGGTGAATAGACTGTATGTGTGGTATGCACTAATCCTCACACAACGGTGCAGTAGTAGCAAACCTCCGTAGTGAAGGGGTTAATATCCTTCTCTTTTAAAATAACACAAATCATCAAAATGAAATTATTTCAAAATTCGTCAAGAAAAAAAGGAGTGCCAAGCTTGCCTTCAGGTAACACTGGTAGGTGTTCCATATCACAGGTTCCTCCTTGTTGAATTTCAACATCAGGGCAAGACACACCAGTGTTATCCCTGGGTTGATGTTGGTCTTTTCTGCGTCGACAAGCAACTGGGCATGGTTCTTGACGGCTCGCTGAAACGCAAATGATACAATCACATTTCTACTCTCTGAGAGGTTCCCCATTCATTGTAAACTTCAGTCGGCATTTGAATTTGGAGAGAGTTTCACGATGCAATCTTACTGTCACTTCGTGAACAGTGTTGTATTCGAGTCCATCACAAGTCCCTGCAAGTCCATTACAAATCATTCAGAAGCTATTCAAATGAGCTGTGACAAAAGCATTCTTTTGTCATCGTTCACTCTGTCACTTGTGACTGGCTTTGTGAAGGGACTTGTGACTGGACTTGTTAAGGACTTGAATACAACACTGTTAATGAACTATTAACAGGTAAAGTCCGTTATTTGTCATTTTTGCATTACAATGGAACACCGCTATACTGAACTTTTGGCTGTACCGAACATCGTCCTTGGCTCCCAATAATTTGTGCACAGAACCTACCGAACACTATTCAGTTGCTGTTTGTAATTCCCAAACATCAACATGATAAAACAGTTGAGGTTTTTTTATGTTGGAAAGTGACAAGTGACCATTATTTCCCCAAGGATTAGAAGGGAAAGCCACTAGTTGTCAACGGTATTGAATAGACACTGGTTTTGCGACTCCACATGATCGGGTGCGGAGAAAACCGGGCGTACACGCACGGTGATACACAAATCAACCGAGATTTGCCACAGTATGCATCAGAGATTGATCCTGAGCGGTAGTTTCATGACTTTCAGGATAAAATCAATATCAATTTTTGACTCAAGTCTAAATAAAAAAACAAAAAATAATTAACAGATACATTTCTAGAAACCTTCAACTTGAATGCAATGGCAAAACATCACGAAAACAGCGAGCCAAGGTATCACAAGAGGGTGCACTTCGGTTAGACAAGAGAGGGTGCTATTCAACATGGCAACGAAACGTTCGGCACTTAAATTCGCTATACTGAATGACCGCTGTACCGAACATTTGGCGTGGTCCTCGTCTTGTTCGTTATAGCGGCATTCCACTGTACGTTCCTTCGAGGCAACACAATTTTTAACACCCCCAATATTCAATGCCCATTTAGCAAAGGTACCTCAAGAAATTTCCTGAATTGATGGCTACTCAACCCATCAAACTCTACAATGTCTGTGTAGAATTTTGTAAGATTTAGTGACCTTGTAAGAAGGTCAAGCCCGTCATTACACCCTGATCAACTGGGGTGTGATTTCTCAGCATTGGTGACCCACATTTTGTGGGTTTTTCAAAATTAATGCATTCAGGTTTTGCTACTTTTTAGCATTTTGTAATGAAAACCAAGTGCATGTCCTGCATAATCACGGCAATTTGTGAAACAATTCACGCCTTGTTTGCTGTTACAAGCCTGGAAGTATCACAAATATTAATTGTTATCGTCACATCCCTCAACGGATGTCTTTTTTAGTGGATTTCTCTGCAAATTTGTCTTTTGGGCAACTTAATTTGCTGTTTATGCCAAATCTATCACACTTAATTAAGCAAACCTTTGTATGAATTTTATGGATTCCAGTTTCTTGCCACTGAAAACATCACAAAGAAAAAAAATGGTGGAAATAAAATCACTGGCGCACCTGGCCTATATCACTGAGTCTCTGCAACACCAGCCTCAGGTGGTGGTTCTCAGCATCACTGAGATCAGAGATGGGAGTCATGTTGCCGTCTAATCCCTGGGCAAGATTCTTGACACTCAAGGAAGAGTTATTGTCATATGACAAACCTTTTTCCTCAAGTAATTCTGTCATTCTAGCCTGCAGGAGTATAAAAAACTCAAATTGAAAGGATGATGATGCTCCGTGATGTTAATTGAGCAACAAATCATACGTATATCCTTCAGAATTATAAGAGGGCACCCTTCAGGTTTAAATGTTGTTCAAGTGTTTCACTGAAACTGGTTTTCTGTGCCAATCTGCCTCCAGTAGAAGCAGTGCCGATTTTGTAGTTGAGTTTTTTTGGAGTATGAAGTTCTCTGCCAAATATTTACCCAGTTAGGAGGGATCAAAGGTGAAGTACATTTGATGGTATATGCACAAGGTAAGGTTACAACTTAAGGTCAAATGATGACTTAAGTGTCAGACTATCGGTGTTCAATAAAAATTAAGATTTCAGGACAAAAGTACTTCCGTTTCTCCTTGAAACTTAAATTTTACAAAACTGGGAGTGTCTGAAGTCTTACATTTAGTTTGTAATCTTACCTTTGTATTTTTATCATCAAAAGCCCATGTACTCAAGCTTTATTCCCTCTAAACCACTTCAAAATTTGGCAGAGAACCTTGCTACTCAACAAGTACTCACCTGCAACACTGAGAAGCACCCACCTCATCAGTTGAAAGAGCCACAGTGGTGGGAGTGTTCATTTTATTGGTGGGATGCACACAGTGACGAAAGCATTCATTTCATAGTCATTTATGAACCAGCAAAGTACAGTTCCCAGCCTCCGCTCTAGGAAAATAGTGCCCTCTCTTGGTCCCACTCGAGGAGGATAGTGAATCCGACATGTAGCTCATTCGTACCATTTGTGCTCAAAGTGTGCTCACCAGCTGGCATACCAATAACTCAAGACTTCGCACTCCAAACCTTAATTCTGGCAACTTTCCACACTGAAAAGCTCTCATTAGATGGCATCACTATATTTCAGTTTCCTGGATGATACTGACGTGACTTGCACTTGGACAGAGACTTGTGACTTGTCTTGTGTTTTGATTAAATGACCTTGTGAATCTACTTTACTTGTGACTAAATAACTTGTGATTTGAATTGGGCCAGCAAAAAAAGACTTGAGATTTGACTACGACTTGCCAAACATCTGATTTGAAGCCATGTGTTATCTAATGCAGGAACGGTATACCTGGGGAGACGGGAAGACAGGCCCCAGTCTCTTCAACACCATTCTCACTCTGGATGACATTGTGGGAGGTGGGGAACCCAACCTGTCTGATGTTCAACTGTGAGTGCGTGCTTGTACACTGAGCCCACAGGGTGAGGGTTACAAACTTACCAAGACATCGGCCTTGCAAAACGAGGTCACTTTCAGCTGGCTGATGGGCCTGAACTTGTTGGACACCTCCTGGGAGAGGTCCATGCAATTTAAGTAGCCGTTGGCATTCCGGTCATATCTTGGCTCATTGTATCTGATTGAGTCAAGCAACAGCTGATCATATTCAACAAGTCATTCCAACTGTGCTACACATCATTTTGACCTAACTAGTCGTTTACTGGAGACACCATTTACATGTTGCCACCAATTACTGTGCAAACATATATACGGCTGCAATTCTAGTTCTAACAATTCTACTGGGATTAGGCCAAACAAAAAATTAGTTGTATTTCCTATTACACTGAAAAATAAATTAGGGTGGTTGGTGGGTAAAATACTTTTTTTACTCTAAATTTTTGTAGCCCAAAAAATTAGGGTCAGATGGTCTGTATTTTTTTTTGGGGGGGGGCAGCGTGTATTTGTAACAGGTACTAAGTAAGTACTGTACATGTGCGCGTCAATATTACATATCAGCACTGTGATTGAGTAGTAAAGCAGCTGGCTGTTGAGTTACAAACACACACAAGCTGTCCATCTAATGCAAAAAAAAAATTAAAACAATACAATGTACACACAATTAGGCTCGGGGCAAGGCACAATAACTTTTTATATTTTATTGATTTGTTGAATAAAAAGATATAGGTTCCATGTGTTTTTTAAGTTGGGTCGGGTAACAGGAAACACAGCTATTTTGTTGTTTGGGCTTACATCGGTTTTGACATTGAAATATTGCCTCATATTAAACTCTTTCTTCGTCCTTTTTTTTAAGAGCCAAGCCTGACAATAGCCCTACCTGCCAACGCTCTCGCCCACGTCCTCCTCGGCTGTGACAGCCAAGATGGTGGCCACGCCCAGCTCCTCAAAGCGCTCCACCAATCGCCTGGCCTGGGCCTCCCCATTCCCTGCGATGAAGTGGCCATAGAACGTGCACTGGGCAGCCACACCAAAAAGCTGCTGCCCCAAGATGCGCTGCGACATGCTCATGATCTGTAATGGTGCACAAGTTGATGACAGGATTTTATTAAGGCAGAGTAAGAAAATTAATTTCTTTCTTTGTCCCCTCTGGCTCTCTCTTTTTTCACATTTTTATTTCCAACAGAGTTTGACTTTTTAAGTTATTTTTGGCAAAACATGTAGCATGTATGCATATTTTGAATCTGATAGATCGGGTGATAGTTGATTGAGATGAAAAGTATCAGTGAAACAGATGCAGAAAAGCAGAAATACATCCACAATCTTGGAAAAAATTGCCATTTTGAAAACCAAAAACGGGGCCACTTCCTTCGTTTGTTCGAAAATCCCAGATGAGGAACTATAGGCCCTTAGTTATTTTTTACACAGCTTATTGCACACCACGCACAGTGTCAGTCTACAATGGGTTAATATCTGATGAGCTGAACTACTGTATATTTCTGAGGCCTGTGGCAGGAAGTGGACTGATCGTCGCTTATATTGTATGCAAAGCATTGCATGATGAACTACTTAGGACTGTACTCATTGGTAAAACTGCAAATATCAACTTCAAAAAATCCTTACTTCAAAAAAAACTCAAACAAACAAAACAAAACAAAAAAACAACATGGTATGTGAGTGCGTGTGTGGTGAGTGGTATGACTTGAGTCCATGACTTAAGTGGCATTTTTGGTAACATGGAAACTAACTTGTGCCACAACGGCAAAACACTCAAAATGAAAATTGGACTCAAACTAAATAACTTGTGACTCAGACTCTCATCCAACCCAGGGTTGGGTTGGAGGTTAATACATGTACTCTCCCTCAAATTCCAACTGTTGGTCCTGGGTTCGAATCCCACACAGGTCAGAACATGGATGATGGATTAGGGGTTCAGTCTGTATCCAACTCTTTGGATTTTCCCCATTTGTGCAGTTCGTTTCCTGCCATATGTTGAAACTGTACATTTCCTCACCGTCTCCTAGCTACAAGCTTCCCCTTATTCAACCAAGAGACACCACTAGCAACTTGAAAGACTTGTATGGGCTATCCCAGCTGAATGCCAAATTAATAACAATAGCCATTCAATCCAGATTTGGACAAAACCAAAGAAACTTGCACCTGTGCTCAATTCAGAGTTCCATAGACGGACATCGCTTGATGCCTATGCACAATCCCCACGAGACTGGTTTGAAAAATTTTTAAGTGTTCTCTTCTTGCAAACGCTTCAATATTTTCCTCGCTGAAGTTGGCTTTCTAGGACATGTCATGACTTGCTGATTGGCAGATAAACAACTGCAGAGAAAAAAGGGATGTCCGTAGATGGAAGTCTTTCCCTCAAGAAGGCCTAACTCAAAGTTGCAAATAATTACTTGACTAGGTTATTTGTAAGTAGGCCCCCTATGTCAGCTTTTGTCAAAATAAAAAGATGAAACTTTTACATAGTCAATTTATAACGTACAAAAATTTCTAGCAAGTGAATAAATGGCCACATTTGGTACATATTTATATGTACTGTACATATTCAGAGGAAGTGAGGTAGGATGTAGGCCCTAGGAAGAAAGCGGAAAGAGTTTGACATCCTGTCTTTTTTTTATCAGTTATGATCTCCGTTGAAGGTCTATCAATCATTACATTGCTAAAATGTTGAAATCTCAAATATTGCTGAAAAAAATCTTTCAAAGTTTTTTTTAAAAATGCTTTGAAAATTACACTAAACTCTCCACAGACTTTATACACAACCAACAAAGTGGAGTCAGGATGCCGAGTCGTAAACTTCGAAACGTGAGTGATGGGGTGGGGTCGGGAGGGAGAACCTAACGTTTTTTTCACTGAGCTTACCTTTTCACTGTTTTCAACAAACTTCTGATAGCTAGACAACTTCAGCACAAACATACCACGCAATAGTTCAAACACTGTTTTGTACCGGAAACAAGACGAACAGGAGAAGTCCAGCCTAGATCGCACTCCAATGCTCGCGTCAGCATGGTTAGCGGGTAGGGAGTGATCGGCGGCAGAGGCCCTCCCGGTACCATTTTGTCCCGACACGGTGCTGCTGAAGCAGCGTAGACCAAGACCGAGGAGGGGCTGTTCAGTCTGAAATGCGGTCAGCTTAACATTGCTTGCCATCAGAAATCGTTGGCTGGAGGGGCTGATGTGAATAAATGCATATTGGGGGTGGAATTGCGAGGAGAAACGATGGGCCACAGAGCAACAAAATACGTTACCAGTCGCCATACTGCGAAGAGCAAGGTTGAATCATCCACATAGATGCATGATGCATGCCTGACGATGACATCGACAAGAGACGGCCGCCTCGGTCAACCGCAGGCCAACACATACAATGTACAGTTTGTTATGTTATCCAGACCATTCAGCATGACACGGCCGCGTCTG